>JAMKCH010047280.1:0-11403 GCA_023653785.1 Ophioderma brevispina | reverse complement strand
TAACCCTGGTGCTAGCCAAGGGTTTAAAAAATAACTGTGCATTTTGACAGATATTGACTTAATTGTTAGACCAGATCCTAACCTAAATCCTCGCTGTTATCCATCCAATTTGAGACCTTAGCGGAGCTATTGTCAGTTGAACACAAAGTATAACATACCATTGGGCCAGTTTCACCTGCAGGTTCAAGAAACTAAAGATGGCGTGTAACATCATTGTGGGATTAAACCCTTTTCAAACAAAGAATATTGTACAGATCAGAGTGAATGTATTATCATGCATTGAAACTAATCAATATATTATTTTTCAGTGAACGCACCAGAAATGTTGTGGTGAAATGAGGGACTCACTCTAAGGGGGACAATAATCATGAAATTAATGGGAATTTGGGGGAATTTGACTGCTGAAACTAATGTAACAGCCTACAGGTCTATTGAGGGACACAAGTGTGGACAATCCTAATGTGGAGGGACAATTTACCCTTCCCCTATCCCACTGCCTCCAAGATCCAGGGAAGGATATAGATGAAGAAAGCAGTGATCAACAAAGAGTAATAATGGAAAGGATGGTTGTGTCAAAGGTCTCAGTTTACTTCAACAAGGGTGTTTTATGGTTTTACCTTCTGCTAAACCTGGAGTAAAGCTGAGGACAACAAAAGTTTTGGAAATTTGAATTTCCTAATGCTGCATGTATTTATTAGCAATTGCGACATTATTAAAGTTATAAAATTATGTTATATCACAAGAAGCAGCACTTAATACTCGTTTTTATTTTAATTTTCAATAAAGAATGTCGTAAAGGTGATTTTCAATGCAACTTTGTTGATATTGGGATAGCCAAAACTGGCCCAACAGGTTTTCAACTGTCTCAGATAATTGACCATTAACTCATGAACCAGACCTCCAAATTACACCAACGAAAAATCGCATGAAAGCTGGAACACTTTAAAAAAAGAATCAGTAAAAACTCCGTGAAGTGAACTTCCAAGTTTTGGCAAAAAAACTTAATCTTTGATTGTAGTTTTTTTTGGACAGTCTGTAGCTGCATTGTCAGAAGTTTCCATTAAAGGTCCATGGAACATGCTTTAAACATACTGAAATACACCAAAAAATGGTTTCATTCATAGTATGTATGGGATCAATGTAAAATCTGCATGAGGCAGTAATTGAGAAAACCGATAATTGATAAAAACCGGGCATTAATATCATGTGTTTTGGACAAGATTTCAAAGGAAATTCCAAAATGAAAGTGATTATCGCGCTGGCAAGCGTGACCCAGAAGTGACGTCCGAGTAAGAAAATACGCGATACGCGTCCTGATCGTACGTGGAACGGACGTGCGCGCGTGGCCCAGTTTTCTTGCATACGTAACCCAGTTGACTTCTCGCGTATATGCGTCGTGACGTGTTGTATCATATGGCATAATTTTTCTGAAAATTTTGTGCCTTTAAAATACGATAATGTGCTGTATTGTCGACGGTGCACCAGCGGCGACCGTACCTACAAGGAGAATCAGAACAGAAGAGCTTTATTCAAGTTCCCAGACAAAGAAACCGATAAGGAGAGATATCTGGAGTGTGCGGTGCGGTTAGCCCACGTGTGAGCTATGTTTACAACTTGTTACTCTGACGTCATTAACGGGGTCAAATCCAACTCCAGGCATCTTGATACGCGTTCGCGAAAAACAGGAGAAGGCCCTGTCAGTTAGGGTATATGTATCCGTGAAATTTAACACGTTCACGATGTTCACTTTTAAAAATCTGTGTGAGTATGATCAGGTACTGTGGGTACGAAAATGTAAGAAATTAAGAAATGTCTACCAGCCGTGTCATGGACCTTTAAACAAACTATTAGGCCAAAGCTTTGGTCAGTGGCTCTACAGTTGGTTCTCATGTGCCACTTCAGAGCCATTGATCAAGGAAGGATAAAAATATAGTCAAGGCGGACAGAATAAGGGACCAATTGCGCGTCTGAAGTAATTTGATGGTGCAGAACAAATGTCGGCTGTGAGGAATAATCGTAACATTGAATAAGACAGAAAAGTTTACTTTAGTGAATTATTGTGTCCGTGAGTCGAAAACCTGACCCAAGTAGGGCAAAGTTGGACATATAAAATCTATTTTGTCGAAATGCCCGCCCATAGACACATTCAAACCAATCACATCCGCACGTGATGATGACAAACATGACATAAGGTGCAATTGGTGGGCTAATTCTGTCCCTGACTATAGTCATCCTAATAAAATGGCAGCACACAGATGTATCATAGGAGATATTGGACTTACGGACTTCTTGCACTCCACATGACGATAGTAATTGGTTGTATCATTGGTGTATTTCAGATAAATACAGCAATTAAAACTATCACATTGTTTACATGTTTGTCATACCTGGATCTTCGGCACCGTGAGGCGAATAAGTCGCAGTAGCAACATGCACAGATGTATGTAAGCTGGGCTTCTATTAGGGGGCAAGGATTTCAGAAGACTGTGCACTGAGTTTCACATGAGTATAGCCACAGTTGCTCCGTTCCATATCTAGCAGTTTGACATCAAATTAAACATCATTATTATTATACAACTATTATGACATGAGAGACTTTGTTAAAACTATGCCGAGGTTGACTGCAAAATAGCACTATTGCAGTCACCGAGGGACCATAGTTGGAACAGAGGCCGAAATTAAAGGCAGTATATATTTGTTTTATATACGTCATTCATATATCCATTGTTCATTGATTGGTTAAAAGATTTTATAAAACAATGAAGTAAAATTGAGATAAGCCTAGCCTAGCCTAGCCCTAGTATAGGCCTAGCATACCAACATGACCCATGCCGGCGGTCAATATTGCAGTGTTGTAGTCACCCCACTTACAGACGAAACCCATCCAACATGACAGGCTGTTCTTAATCTGCTTTAGTGTTCACCTTTCACGTCATTTCTTGATCACTTAACAGCTGGAATCGTGATTGGTAGCCGTACCGTCACTCACTGCCATTTTCGCGTGTCTCCATGTGACAATTGTTTGATGATCCATGCTACACAGGGCGACATTGTGACTAAAATTGGGGAAGCCGTTAAATAGTCTTTGGGAAAAGCCGTAAATGTCTTTTTGGAAGCGCGGTTAAAGTAGTTCTGTTGCGAAGCTGTGAACATAGTCGTTTGAGAGGCCGTTAAATAGTCTTTTTCTGCCAGAAGGTAGTTTTATATTGATCACTGGTCCACTTAACCAATCAAGAACACGCATATATGAATGACGGTATATAAATACAAATATTGATGCTCTATGAGGGCTAGGGTTGAAACTATAGGCCCCAAGGTGATCTCGAAAACCATACTATGCCCCGAGAGGCGTAAGCCGAGGGGCATAATATGGTTTCGAGATCACCTGAGGGCCTATAGTTCCAACCATGCTCCGAATAAAAAGCAAGTCAATATGTTTTATTCTACCGAATATATAGATTCTTGTCATCTGATTGGTTAGTTTTTTAAAAGACCATTTCTTAAGCCAGGATGCCTCAACACAGGGCTATATCCCCATGTGTAGGCCATGGCATGCATTTGCATGTGTTAAACCAAATTTGTGTAACTTAGGGTCCAAAAAATGTGAAGAATTGAGCAATCAACCTTTATTTGTTGAGGAAGTGATTGTGGAGTCCAAAACAGATCGCGTAACAACTCTTGCCATTTTTTGTCAGCAAGATGCGTACAATTTTCCTTGCATTTATTAAACAATCATTGCGAATCGGAACTTTACAGGCCCTGCAGATGGTCCGGCATCGGTGTCAAATATAATCCTCGAATATTTCACGGTGTATTTTACCTGCCGTTTGGTATTTAGCCTATGAGTTGCATCTCGGATCCTTTTGATCTTATATACAAGCTCAAAGCATTCACTGAGGCTGCGATTCCAGCCATTTCCTTGCTGGATCAGACTTACACTATAGCACAGTACGAGTAAACAAAAGTGATTGGTCTCTTATATTATCTCTATGCCAGCTTCAAGATGTACACTCACATGAATAGTTCGATACGACAGTCTTTTACGCGGGGAAGAGGTGTCCCCCTGGGCATAGTATAGAACTATTGCCCGCTAGGGGATGAATCAAGGCCCCTCAGTGCTGAGAAAATACAAGGGCCGCTTCAGGCCGTCTGGTTCATGTTTTTGAGCGTTCTTTCTTCTTTCTATCTTCTTCTCGTCCAGTCAGCGTTTGACGTATGTTGTGATAGACTTACATCAAATGCCCGCTGACTTGGACCATGAGGTCACATGACAGTGACCCCTGCCTGACCTTTGACCTGGCCACAGGCATCAAATATGTGATTACAATTGTCAAAATTATCTTCTACAGGATCACGCTGATATCGACCAAAGTTCTTCACAGGCCCGGAACCACTGAACCCTTGCCGCATATAGGGTGTTCAGGGAAGGGCAAAGGGTCATGAGGGGGGGTTCATTCCGGTTTGAAGCCCCAAAAATAAAAATTGTGAAAAATATTCAAAAAATCTGTCCTTTCACAAAAATTACGTAAACAGAGTGACTCATTGAGCACATGTATTGTACAGGCAGGGTTCTTGGGGTTGTTCCAAAGTTTTAGGCCGAAGGTCATACGGGTTCACTTACGGTCAAAAACCAAAAATATTCCAATAAGATTCAAAAGTTATCGCAAACCCAAACATAGTACAGGGACTTAAATTTCAGATTTGCATGCATGTTACTACGGTGGATGCAAAGTATTTTTATTGGAGGAAGGTATTGCCTGTTTAAAGGCAATATAATTCAAGAATTTTTATCTCAGAACTAAGCACCAGTAAATTTTTTGTTGGCATTGTAACAGCATTTTGGGGTACACCAAGGTTTTTTTTTTATACTGGGATTCATCAAAGGTCATAAGGGGGTCAAAAGGTCATTTTGCCAAAAAATGCTAAAAAACATAAGACCAAAGGATTTATCTAGCATAAAGCGGACAGATAAGCCCGTATACTACAGTTGATGTAATATTAATGGTAGGAGAGGTGTATGATGGTCTCGACCCCAAAGGTCTCAAAGTTCAACGCGTACCACTCACCACATTAAATACAAACAAGCTCCGATTAAGGAAATTTAACAGGAATCATCCTCAGGATATCGTAAATAAGAAAAAATACGTTGACCCTATTCGTGACCCAGGGGTCACTTATAGAGGTGCAAAGGTCAAATCCCGAATGCTGGATTGAGTGGAATTGATTGTCGAAAAAATTATCTCTCGACAGGATTCGCGATTATAAACCAAACTGGTTCAGAGGAACCAAATGAACCCTTGCTTATATAGGGTGTGCAGGGATAAGGAGTCAAAGGTATTAAGGAGGTCATTTCCGGTTGCAACCCAAAAAGTGTGAAAAAAATTAAAAAATCGCTGTCCTACAAATACGTAACAGAGTGACGTCATTAGAGCACATGTATCGTTACCAGGCAGGGTCTTCGGGTGTCCACATTTCATGGATCAAATGGTCATTTTTAAGGTCACTTCTGGTCAAAAACCAAAAATATTCCAAAATTTTCAATTTGTTAAATCTCAAAACCCAAACATAGACAGGACAGAACTTTCAGATTTGTGTTCATGTTACCTGGTATGCCAGCAAGGTATTTTATTTTTGAGGTCAAAGGGCATAAGGTCATTCATTTCGGTGTTAAGGTAAATTAATTTCAAGAAATTTTATCTCCAGAGATAAGCATAGTTAGAATTTTTTTTGCATTGAAACATGCATTTTTGTTGTGTACCGAGGTTTTTTGTACGGGATCAAAGGTTCATAAGGGAGTCAAAGGTCAATTTTGCCAAAAAATGTTAAAAATAAGGGGACCAAATGGGATTTAGCTCAGCCTATAGAGGACAGATAAGCCCTTATATTACTATCAGTGATTGTAACTAATAGTTTAGAAGAGGTCTTTGATAGTCTCGACCCCAACGGTCATCAAAAGTGCAAGGTCAAAGGTAAAAATTACAAACAAGCTCCAAGTGAACTGAATTGACAGGATAATCCTCGTGAATATCGTAAAACAGAACAATAACAGTTGAGTTGACCCTAGTCGTGACCCCAGGGTAACGTTACTAGAGGGGCAAAGGTGCAAAATCCCTGACCATGCGGGATTTAGTTGAAAACTCAATGATAAACGTGCCTCATAACATGTTAACACGTAAAAATAAATTTAATTGACATCTGTACATATGGGCTAAAGTTACAGGATAAAGGTCACTTTAAGGACAACATTAAGGGGTCACCGCCGCCTTGTTGTCATGTCAGTTTTTCTCACTAATCTTTAAAATGTTCCATAGACTTGAAATAGAACATTCTATGTCAAGTATAATAAAATCCAAGAAGGTTTATGGTGCCATGTGAGCTTAAAGGTTTTGTACAATGAAGTCATGGGAGTTTTTGTATATTTTTGGACACCACAGAAAAAATGATGATCGTGTCTTGAATTTGTCAGAAATTCACAGAGAGGTACCCTATGGATAAGGCTAATAATTTTGCAAGAACCCATCCAAAGTCAATCCTTTATGGCAGAAAAGATTATTTTTACTACATTCATTTCAGTGGAGGAAGTCAAACACAGAATGGCCAAAACATGACCTACATACTTAATGACTAAATGTTGGAGGACAATATATTGTTGTATCAAAGTCCTGTAACCAGCTGTTACATCACACAGCAATGCAGGTGTCCAATGATTCAGGGTGTTTTCTACCAACACAGCACTCTTAAATCCTCTTTCAATGACCAACAACATGTAATAAGGTAAACACAGATGCAGCAGTCAATTGGGGCCATGCAACAAGTCAATGACATAGCCTGACAGGCTGAAACCCAGGATTTATTTTTCAATAGCAGAGAGCTTTGTAAATAAATAATTTGAAATGGTTTTGAACGTTATTACCTTGACTTTCATCAACAATACACTGTCTTCCAAGAAGGTTCAATGTCCATAAACCCTCTTCAAGCGCTCGTGTTATGTTTTTGTTGTGGTTATTCTGTGTTTTGGCGACCCTCCTCTGAAAATGAATTTATTAAAATAATTCTTTTCTGCCATCGAGGGATGATTTTGGCGGGAATTTCTTGGAACAATTATTTGCCTTATCCTATAGGTTACCTCTTCCATTGACTTCATGTACAAAACTTTAAGTCACGGTGGCCACCCTAAACATTTTTGGAATTTGATTTAAACACTTGACAGAGAATGTTTTCTAGTCCTATGGAACTTTTAAGATTAGGTAGAAAAAATCTGCTCAGCATGAGGGTCGTTGTAAAATATGCACCCTAATGCCCGCTCTGCCCGGCATAGTTTTCATTTTTGTTTCAATGCTTGAAGACTGTTTAATTAATGCTCCCTTGTAACGGGATTCTATATATGAGGTATATAATCTGTTTATTTTGTTTTTCTAACCATATTCTGGAAATTATTCTCGTTATTAAACAAAGAGTGTTGGTAGTGAAAATGTTTGTGTAGTCTAAAGTGTTCAACTTATTGTGGATGCAGTGGCGGCAAATGGGGCAAATTGGGGGGGGGGGGGAGAATTTTTTTTTCCATTTTTCCCCTGGGCCCACAGTTGTGTCTGTGCCACGCCAACCCTCCCGTCGGAAGAAAATGACAGATTGTTAGCAAAATCAGCGATTTGGGCCAAAAATTACACAAAATTTTTAGATATTTTGCCCTCCAAATATCCTTTTTCCTTCCCAAAAAATTTTCACTTTACCCCCAGTCTGGCACCGACCCTGTTGTGATGGAACGATATATTCATGTTACAAAAGCTTTAAAATTAAAGAGTCCATATTTGATAATAATTCACAGCCACATCCCTGGGCCCCATGACGGGTCTGATAGATTGAATTTGACCATGTTTACTTATACGAACATTACAATGCTTGTGCATCTTAATCCCCTCTAACCCTGCACCCAAGCATTATATGGTCTTGGTTAATGTGGTTTAAATAATCCACTAATAGACTCTGTCATGGGGCCGCCTATCCCTGTGACTGAATAATAAAGTGAGATTCCTGTCACCTGAACCATCAGTGTAAAGGGGATAGTTGATTCTGGCAACTTTTAAGGTTATGGTTCATATACCTTGAACAGAAGCTTATTCTCAAAATTTCAGATAATTCTTTGATGTGATTCGCATGCCTATGAGAAAATGTTTGTATCGCAGGGCCACATGGCTACTTATTTAGTAGTTTTAAAGCGCAGTTCGTGTGAGTCCAGCACCTTCTGGTTTTATTCATTGTTCAATAGATTCGACTTAGGAAAAACGGATATTCACAAAAGTGAGTTGATTCCGATCTGCCAGTTTTGTGTTAGGAGCAATTGCTTGTTTTCCACGGTCCCATTGGCCATTTGTGCTGTATTTCTCGTTCTGTATGGACAGAAATACAAAAGTGCTAATTCTTACAGATATACCAAATGGTGCAAGGGAAAGAGGAGATACACATGGATTCTATTGCAACAGCTCAGTGATATTAAACAATTCCACCATTTTTAGGTGAAGTCGGGGGGGGACGAGGTCGTGGATCACAAAAATGCCCCTTTAATGGTAAATCGGGAGATCGGCCCAGGAGATCATTCAAAGAGACATGAGGAGGTTTCAAAAAGAAGTGCCCCCAATTTTTCTCAAACCAAGTTTTTTACATAGTTGGGGAATGCTTACCAATGTATTAGATCACACCTGAAGTGAATAAGCGGAATACGCGGCTTTATGTATAAGTGATTGTATTTAGTAGTTTGTTGTGCACCGACAGAAAGTCAAAGAATGGTTTTCTATGTGGGACGAGTACGATAGAGGCAGTTCAAAACAAGGTTTGCGGGTTTCTTTGCACCTGGTTGTCAAGTAAACATCCAAACGTTCTCGGTGAGTGGTCTACAACCCGATCCAGTGAAATTTGAGCAGAAATTCAACCTAAAAAAATCTCCTCCCTGTCACTTAAATAATATTGAAACACTGATGCGAGTCACCATAACTGTTATGATTTCTGTCCCAAACATAACATTAAGGAACACAATAACAAACACACACCTTGTAGGAAGCACCACACATCCATTGCTGTCAATGCCACATTTACATTCCTGGACAAGACACTGCAAAGAAGCGTCCTCTCAAATACCCCAAAGTTTTGAGCTGGCACGGTAGCTACGTAACCACACAGGGGTGGTTACGTATTCTTGCAGGCTGATGTCTCTTTGGGGCTGGCCATTGCACATGATGCCTGGTAGGGGTGATCGGGATGTTCAACTCAACGTGGACTGCTGATATCAAGTGAAGTTAAAGACTGTCGAGAGTACAAAATTAACAAGTGTCTAGTTTAACATCTTGTTTATCAAAAAGTGAAAATTTGATTGTCACATTTTCCACATGAATATGGGAGAATAAAAAATGCTATCGAAATTAGTTTTACAAATTACCCAGCTGCAATCTGCAAACACCCCTCACAGTATGAAAATGTTCATGCTATTATACACCAGCTGAGCTCAGATTAACAAGCAGAGCCTCAGAAATTGCGGTGACGTAAAAATAAGTCCTCACTACATGTGATAAGTAAAGATGTCTGCCATGATTAAGGGGAACAAAACCCATTATATTCAACAGCATCTGTTTATATACATATGAATTCAAATGAAGTAATTTAATATTTATTTAAAAAAAAAAAAAAATAAAAAGTTTTTTTTAAAATAATTATATTGAATCCATGTTGACTTTGGATGACGTAGCCCGTGAACAACAAAGAGTGCCGCCAAAGCAATCATGGCAGGGTCCTACTTATGAGCACATAATAACATCAAACCACATATTCTTATCAGGTGATAGAAGGGCGCGCCGCCCCCCCCCCCCCACTCCCACAGAACAAACATCAACATGCCAGTTCATTGGCCGCGAAGCAATTGTAATAGACAGAGCACATTGCAATTTGGTGGTCTGAGACCGGTAATCTTATCGATTATAAAGTCAGTCAAATAGAAAATCATCTATTCCCGTGAAAAGTGAACGGTCCAATGAATGGCAAAATACGTTTTCAACCAGGTTTTTTTGTTGATAATACACAGGTATAACTATGCGGGCAATGGCGTTCAAAGAAATGAATCCTACCTATTAAAAATAGCCAATTTACTTGAGCAAAAGCATGAGTCTTAGAATAACATCTGAATACACATGGAACTTGATGTTTGGAATAGCCGCAATTCACCGTCACTGTATTCCAATTCCAATGTAGGACACCGTATGGTGTATTACACCTGCACTCTTTGCTGGGCCAGGGCACGTATCCACAAGTCAAAATGGATTCACCATGAACACTGAATTAATACTTTATATTAGAAGGAATAGGTGGGTGAGGCTGAAATTACTTCCATTCAACGGTCATCATCGCTATATATAACTATATGCTGATCGAATATTTAGGGTTTTTTGGTTTACCCTTTAAGGAGTCCAAGGACTGGTTGAGGTCCCATATGAAATGTCTATCAAAATGTCACAGTGAACAATAATGTACAGGGTTAATATCATGTTAAAATAACCCTAGACTGACATGATCCGCGTGTAGATGTCAATGTGCAACATACCCAAGGATAAGCATGTTCCACTGAAATCTGTCAATTCGAAAACAATGCAAAAAAATTCTTTCAAATGTGGTAGCCGTAGTATGATTTAATAAGTTTACTTAGGTCTCGCCTTGACCTGGATGAACGAACTGCCCCATTTAACAATCAGCCAATTGGAAGCACTCTATCAAAGATCATGGCTCAGAACATACTAAAAAATAGATAGGGACATAATGGGTGATGGATCTGAATGAAATTCAACCAGACTCATTGTGATGAGTATTTGCAATGCACGTTCCGCAGGACACCCACCAAGTACTGAGACTACAGAATACAGTGACCAATTATAATCCAAGCATTGACATGCAGCAAACACATTACAAACACAGAACTCATTAAGCAGGCACAAAAAGGAACTAGATTTCGCGGTTCTTGCTTTTGCACTTGCCTATATTCAAAAAGAATATAAGCTGGGGCCGCTCCATGACCTTGGTGCCCTTCAACGTTTAATGAGGATAATTTACTTTTTAGGCCTACTTTGCAAACTTGGACCTCACATGACATTTGCACAGGACTTTTGACCCCATCAACATGTCTTTTGACTTTTGAACGTTTGGTCCAATTGAAACTTCAAACTTTTCATTGAGATCAACTTGTAAACAACTAAACGTCAATTTAAAAAAAAATTAACACTTTTAGCATATTTTCAACTGACCTCACAGGACCTTACTTGGCATATTGAAGTTTGACCTCATCAACATATGAGGGATCCACTGGTGCCACCTATGACACAAGTTTCGTTCCAATTTAACTGCAACTTTCAATTCTTATAAAAAAAA
>JAMKCH010047279.1:0-17747 GCA_023653785.1 Ophioderma brevispina | reverse complement strand
TATTATTAAGGAGTTGCCGTGTGATCGTTTACGCGCAAGCTGTTTAAGCTTTGAGCATTCAATTAGCACCACTGCCGGCGGCCAAAAGAAGGGACTTTGCATTTTTGAGGTCGAAAGTTCCACGCGCAGATACGTGGATCTCTGTGCGTTTTGTTTGCGTTATTCTCGCAAAGAATTAAAAATAAAAAAAGACCGTAATACAAAGCGAGTCTTACGCTCGCTTTCTGGCGCGCATCCCTTCTACGGCACGCTTCTAATGCTTTGGCGTACCGCCGAATGTGCCGCGACTTTTCTTGAGGCCCAACGGGGGCGCCCCAAATTGTTAAAACGACTAAAATTTGAGTTGTTTTAGACATTTAATGGAAAAAAAAGTAAAAGGGTTTTTGCGGGAACCCCATTTTTATTTTCAAAATTTTAAAATTAACTTTTTCATTTTTTCAACATATTTATAAATACACCATATAGAGAAGTTTTTATTTTGTGTTAAGCGATCCAAAACGTTCAAATCTTGGACTTTCCCATAGACTTGCGTGGCTTAAAAATTTAAAAACAAAAAAAAAAAAAATAAGGGTGTTTAAAAAAAAAAAAACAAAAACAAAAAAAAAAAAGGTGGGGAAAATAGAAAAAAATTGGGGTTTTGATTTTTTACTGTGGTAAAAAAAAAAACAAAAAAAACTTGGTAAAAAAAAAAAAAATAACCCCCCCCCCCCCCCCCCAAAAAACACCCAAAAACAAAAAAAAAAAAAAAAAAATTAAATTAAGAATGTTTTTTAAACAAAACCAAAAAAAAAAAAACAACACAAAAAAACAAACAAAAAAAAAAAAAAAAAGTGACCGACCAAAACCTTTTTTTGTTTTGGCTATAGCTCCAAAAACAAAGTCAGAACCTTTGTAAAATACCATATTATGTGAATTCTGGAAAAATTTTTATACTAGACAGTATTACTAACACGCAAACCCGTTATTCCTCTTCTGGTTTCTTTCTGTTCAACGTTGAATTATTTCATTAATTATTGAAAGAGAAGCGTTGGCAAAAATATCTTTGTGTTATTAATTAGTTCCAGATATTTGTGAAACTGATTACTACGGACATTGCTTGCACGGGAAGTGTCACGCGTTTGAATGATGGAGCATGTGACAATCAACCGGGGCCGCGTGCCCTACCACGGACAATGTGACATCTGGCTATACAGTGTATGAAGGCCAATTTTTCAACTGTGAACGGTAAATAACCATATAAGGTATCACTGACAAGGCCTCGCGAAAATGTCCGGGAATCTGGGGCATTTGAGGACGATTGGAGATACCGCTTCAATTTTGGTAGACAGTTCATATAGACGTCCACGGATGCAAATGAAGCGGTCATTACAATGATTCCGTCATGCGCTGTATATGGACGTTGTGCAGTTAGCGTTGGACGGACATGCATGGCCAATGACCCTCATTTGCATGCAGGGGACTTCTCTGAAACGTCAGGTAGAGTAACCGAAACGAAAATCCTAAAAGTACACTCTCACACATTGATTAGTCATCCTTGCATCAGGCCATGACAAATTGTTAGCTTAATTAAATCCACAAAATGACACATTCCTGTGCAAACTATAATGTTTATGAGTTACACTATATGCTGAAATTAGACTTGCCGAAAATATTACATGTGAAATTGACAATATCCTTTCCAGCAGAAGCAAATCGAGAACGATCACTATACTGTCGGTTCAATTAACTTATATATATGTTTTTATTAAGTATTTCAAAAAATACGACGTTAGTAATAAATCACGACAAAGAAAGTTGTTGGAGTATCGTGAACCTATAAGACGTTTTTACTGACAAGGCGGACAATTTTAAACCCTTCAAATCTAGTGAAATCTGGGTATATCACCCTCGTTTTAAAAATGAGCGAATAAAGGTTTGGTACCATTCGTAATTACGTTTTGTGGAAGGTTCATTGGTCACTTTGTAGTAGTGAAAGGCGTCGAAGGATATGATTCACGATCAATTTGTCCGTCACTGAGAGAGTCTGGTATGAAATCAATATGCACAACATTGTTCAACAGGGATTTCAAATCGAACCGTTGTTATTTGCATGAATATTACAATACAAACGGATGATACCAAGATCCACAGCAATAACTTGAAAATGGACGGCAGGATGAAGCCCATTCAAAACCAGAGTCGTCCGTGATGGGCGCTACATTTTGAGTATTGCACGGAATAATTATTGTTGGGGTTTGTTGTAGAATACTAATGTCAATTCGATTACAAAGAATTCGGCCCAAAAATATCAGTTGTTGATGTTGAGGTGTATTGGGTGTGGTTACATTTTGTCCTACCCATGGCCACACAACGAATGAAATGACACGTCAGTCGTCTTTGATTTAAAATAAACGCCTAAATGAATACATCTTTTCCCTATGCGCGCATGCATTATGAGAGAAATAAGAGTATCTGAGCACAATGATCCAGGTGCATATTATGACACCTGGCCACCTCTAACACATACATCAATTTGTATCACTACCGATTTAGTGTAATGCAAACGCGGCACCTCACAGGATGTGGAAGAAGCGGAGGCAGCAATTGCTTTCTATTGTTGGGTAATCTATGTTTTCTTTTGGTCGGCCAAAACATGCGAGACGATGAATTTCAAAGAATGACCGTGTAACGTGTTGCCTTCTATCTATATACGAACCTCTTTGGACAGGACCTTTAAAGTATCGGTATTTCAACGATGCATTTAGAGGCCCATGCATAATGCACGCGCATATCTTCAAGCCATAAGGCCATAGAGCTATTGCTGCAACGCGTTCCGAGAAAGTCGCAAAGGTCGCAACGCGTTGCGACGTCGGCCAATCAAAATCAGAATTCTGTGACGTATTTCAAAAATAGACCCACAACGCGGGCTAGATTACTTTGCAAGCGTTGCAACCTTCACAACGCGTGCGGAGCTTCACAACGCGTTGCAAGCCTTTCACAACACGTTGCTAGGTCCACAAGCCATAAGGGTCATAACGTAATGCAGCAAGGTTTGTGAGAAAGTCACAACGCGATGCGACCATTTCGGCAACGCGTTGCGGTTGTCGGCCCAATCAAACATGAAGTCTGTGATATAAAGCTCCACAACACGCGTTGCGACCTTTCAACAACGCGTTGCAAACCTTCCAACCAACGCGTTGCGGCAATACGTTATGACCCGTATTGCACTCTCACAACGCGTTGTGAAGTTTACAACGTGTTGTGAAGATCGCAACGCGTTGTGAAGGCTTGCAACAGTTGTGAAGGCCATAAGGGTCAATAACGTATTGCCCGCAACGGCGTTGTAGATCGATTTTTTGAATACGTCACAGAAATCAGATTTTGATTGGCCGAGGCCGCAACGCGTTGCCGAAATGTCGCAACGCGTTGTGAAGCTCGCAAACGCGTTGTGAAGGACTTGCAACCGCGTTTGTGAGTTTCCACAACGCGTTGGATAGATAATTTCAAACGCGTTGTGGGTCTAATTGTGAAATACGTAACAGAAATTCGTCATTCTAATTGGCCGCAGCCGCAACGCGTTGCTACTTTCTCGCAACGGCAATAAGTGATGGCCGTTATGGCTTGCATACGCGCAAACACATGAGATCAAAGCAAGTCCACGAATCACTAATTGTTCGTATAAACATGTTGTGGAAGCGCCCCTAATTCTTGAAATGGGGTCTGCCATCAAAGTTCAGATCAAAATCGAAAGAAGAAGAAATATGTTTTCAAGTTGAAAGCAATGATATGTTGGGTCAAATGAAGTAATAACAATTTTCATTTCGTGATTTTTTGTGATCGAACGTATATTTTTGGAAATAACTAATTAATAAAAACCGGATCTCTAATTGGACAGACAGTAGGTCCATCTTTACCATGTTAAAGGTCGGTTTCGTCATCATTTCATTTATGTACCTTTCATGTTGTGCCTTAAGTCAAAGTGGTGAAACGTTTAATGGATGTTCAGAATCATAGAAGATTGTCTTGTTGTATTCTAAAGAAATCCTCTATTTTGTTGTACAGGTTAATTGGCCTTTTTATAGTTGTGGTGTGGTGGTGATGGTGGCTGGTTGGGTGGTGCACTGGGTGGTGGTGGTGGTGATTTGGTGGTGGTGTGGTGCTACTGGTGGTGGTGGTGGGGGGATGGTGTGGTGGTGATGGTGCCTTCAACAATAAAGTTATCCGTCAAGTATGTGAACGCATAAAATACGATATTCGCCGATTTGTTTGTACGACATAGTGGGGGATGTTGAATTTAGATACTTTTGCATTGTCAGCATGTAATACCGTGTGTACCAAAAAAAAAAACCCGCAACATCTTGGGGCAGGAGCTAATAAGTGAACTAAAGCACGTGACTAATTATTGTTTGTTGTAAGGTTAGATGAGACTGTTAGCTAATTATACCTGAAAAAGTCCTTAAAGGTAGAGTTAATCTTTGGAAGATTTTAAACTCCAGAAATCAAGTAACCTGCAGGCCCCATTTAACCAAATTGAGGGGGGGCCGCTATTAACTACAATACGGGCATGTACGTTGTGCGCCACAGAACCACCAATTATGAATCTCTAAGTCCAACAACCATTGTTTTTCTCTTTTTAAAAGACAGGTGCTGCAACAAATATTAAAAATATAAATAAATGTTTCCATTGGTAATAACAGCTAAAAAACATGCATAAAAAAATTGTTTCGGCAAGAATTAGGGCACACTTTAAAAGATCAATTAGGAATGTATGATCAACAAAACTCTGTATTGTCCAAATAAGACGCATTGAGTTTAGAGCTAATCAGTCATCATCATTTTGTGACCGGCACACAACGCGTATCTAACCCAAATTTAATGACAGACAGGGAATGAAGTATACTGATATGGTTGTTGAGTTTGGATGGCAAAACATAGGTTTAACTTCATGAAGTTGAGAATGTAACATTATTTTCAGTAAAACACAAGCAAGTTGCAGCCGAACGGCATTATTAATTTTATGTAATTTGGGGTTGTCACTACGTAGTCATAGTTTTATATATTCTTGTGAAACATATTTATCACCAATAAATTAATGTTTTATTATTATCAGTTAAATAATAATTGGGTAAATGAGTCATTTGAACCGTAGAAATTGTTTGTGCAAGAAAGAAAAGGGCAAGTAAATGTTGATTGAATCACTAATTGGCTATTTGCACATTCTTTTCTTCTTGCCCAGCAGTCTTTGGTTAACCAGCTCCTATTTTGTTAAAACGGGGTCTGCGGGTTACTTGATTGTTAGACGTCATTTCTTAAAAAACTATTGACTATACCTTATGGAAAATTTTCGGAAATTAGCAACAGTTATTACTTACAACAAAGAATAAGTAGTTACGTGCTTTAGTTAAACCCTTATGGCGCCTGCACCACGCGTTCGTTTGCGTTTTTTTGGGACACACGTACACCGGTCAACGTTATTTCGCACACTCATCACTTCGACGTACATCACCTCAAATTTTCGAATTGATGCTTTTCATACTGATGATGAATTGAGTTGGACTATTTGGAATGTAAATATTTAGGAAAATTCCTGTAACTAAACAATATGCAATCATTTATTTTTAATGTAACAAATTATTTTAATCAATGGTTTTTGCCATTGAGTATTTAAAAAAAAAAAAAAAAAACAAAAAAAAAAAAAAAAAAAAAAAAGCACCATTTATAAGAAAGTGGTCAAACACATGTGTTACAGGGCTTATGTGGAAAACATCAAATTGAAAGGTCTTATTACCGCTCAGGTACTTAGAGCTTTGGAAACTTTGTAAGGTGATTGAAACAAGTTTTTCTCAGAAGACCGTGCGCATTTTAGCGCATTTTGTTTAAAGGTTTTTTACTCACGTGCTCTCTTAAAAAAGATTTAGCATGTTTCCAAACTAAAAAAACCTATTCATCCACGACACTACACGAAGTCCAGTTTTTAACTTCCGAAGAGGGGATTAAATATTACACGTTCAAGATGAGCCGCCCGCATTTGATTTGATTTATTCGGTATTCACAACATCAATTACATCAGTACATATAAAAGAGATATAAAATATAAATTTAAATTAAAATAATATTATAAACATTGTATTTTTTTATAGCACACATGAAAATGAATAAATAAATACACATTATAATGAATAAATAAATTTAAAAATAGACAGTTATTTAAAAAAAAAAAATTAAAAACCGAGCACACAAGAGGTTAGTAAATGAATACCAGGAGGCCCATTAGCCGGCATAAGCAGGCTCTTTCCAATGGGGTCCTTGGAGGGGGTAAGACGGAACAATCATAAGAAAAAACATTTGATTTCTTGACGAAGAAAACAGTGAACAGAAGTGGCGAACAAAAAAAAAACAGTGGAAAAATAATATTTTATAATAAATAAAATGACTGGCTTCCCCCTCCCTGGCCCCATTGGAAAGGTACTTATTTATTGCACGTTTGAAGAGTGTTGTGTTTCAATTGATTGATCTATGAGCAGGAAGAGATTCCATCTTGATTGCTCTTGATAAAACAAGGTAGTGCGAACCATACCCTTGACTGAAGGGACAACGACGAAAATTGAATTGACTACCTATGGTTATTGTAATGATGGATATGGGGGGAAATCTTTATAAAGTGACGGAAAGGTATGGAGCATTGAATGCTGCATGATGTGGGACGTGGTTTAGTCTGGAAATTTTAAAACGATCATGAACCCTTTAAAAAGCCAATGCGGAAAGCTATTCTTGACCCAAAAATGAGCCCTCGTGAGGCCAAGATTTTTTATGGACCTAACAATTTTAAGTGTGAGAAATTTGAAAGTTTATGCCTTCAGTGTGCTACTGATACCACTATACAAGGAGGAGTGGGATAGCAGCAGTAGGCAAAAAGACATTGCGAGAAGTGCAACACAGAGGAAGAGAGGTTACGAGCTCTGACCAAATTAAGCACACTTTGACTGTCTGTAAAGAAAATCTAAGCCTTGGAATTAAAGTTTTGAATAATATTTTTAGCAATAGCATCACCCCCGAGACAAATTGATCGAAATTAATCCCCAGGTACTTGACAGCCCAATTTTGGGAGAGATGCAATGCTGATGACCATTAGAAAACTTGCACCCCTTAAAATCTGTAACCCTCCTAAGTTTTCTTTGGAGCCAAAATGATGGCTCTGTCTTCCCAAAGGGGAATGGAGAGAGGACAATTTGTTGTCGACGAGGCCATTTTCAAGATTCTAAAAGTTACCTATTTTGTTGGAAATATAATTGGGATCACGATGTGAAACAAGAATTAGCACTGGCATCGGCAGCTATATTATTATAAAGCAGCAATTTTTCAGTTGGGTCAACGCTTATTGACATATCGGTTTATAGAACAGAAAAAGTAATGAACCTAAAATGCTGCCTTGAGGCACACGGCAGAGATAGGTAAGGGTTCAGAAGTGACACCTTTTACATTATTAAACAACCTGTTTTATGTTGGCAAGATATGAACGGAACACTCAAACTGACGCAACACCCCATCAAGTTAAGCTTACTACAAAGAATAGATTGGTCGACGGTATCAAAAGCCTTCTGAAATCAAGCATGATCAACCAGTGTATAAGCCTTGGATGTTGGGTTTTGATGTAATCAATTAAATGGATGAGGCATGAGTCAGTGGAGAAGATGCCCGAAAACCAGACTGGAATTTAAAATAAAAATTCTTACTGATGAGATAATTTTCAGTCTGCTTTGTACACAGTTTTTTCAAGAATTTTAGAAACAGTGCTTATATGTTAATCGCCGGTAGTGCCCAACCTCACCAATGCTATTTTTCTTATGGAGAGGTTTAACATTGGCGAGTTTCAGCTCATTAGGCACTGTATTACTGGTAATTGATAGATTGACAATATGAGTAATATGAACTTTGAGGACAGAAGCGCCAGCTTTAAGACCTTGCGGAATGTTATCAAGCCCTGTACTTTTGACGGGTTAAGAGCGTTGAGCTCTTCTTAAAAATAAATCCTCACTGGTGGGAACAAGATGGAATTGGTTAGGCTGCAATTCTTGGAGCGTTAGAAAATCTCTAGTTTTCAGAATTACAACTGAATAAGTGACTGCAAGGCTGGCAGCTTACTTACAAGATTGGAAGCCACACCAGTAAAGAATTTATTAAGAGCTCAAGCACAATTCCTAGGATCAAAACATATATCAGAATCCATTTTCAAGACAACGTTAGCAGCTAGCAGCATCTTTTACCTTAGTGCCATACCCTAAATCTTTCAGAATGAGCTCCAAAGTTTGCTTTTAGGGTTTTGTTTTTGCCTTTTTCTTCGATTTTGTGAGAAAAACGCAGATTGGCACCCCGTTCCGTTCGTACAAGCCCCGCCGCCGTTTAACATCAAGGAACTTGATCCTGGCTTGACAATAAGCTATAGAGATCGTTATTCCTTTTTGTTCTTTCTAAATTTTTACGTAAGCTTCTCTATGTCTAAACTTGAAGGAGAATCTTGAGAAACCAAGGTCGGACTTGTTCAGCCCTCTGACCTCTTAATCGGGGCAACTGCATCCAAGAACCTCAGTAAAGATCTGCTTAAACTTTATCCAGGCATCGTTAACATTTGTGATGCCTGGTTAACATAGTCCAATTAACCTCATTCAACTTACCGATAAGATTTCAACTAGTAGTCTGAGCGGACCTTCCTTATCGTACCAGTAATTGTGCTTTGTGAATTGTGTTTTTTTAACTAATTTTGCGGGTGCAAAAAATAGCCAGATGACACTCGTCCGACTGATATGCAAGTACCGATGGCAAACTTTTTCAGGTGATTGCATAAAACATGAATCAAGAGCGGAAGAAAAGAAGATGAGATAGTGATACGAGTAGGTTCATTGATGAGGTTTTTAGATCGAAAGATTCAACACATCAAATATTTCTAAAACAAACTAGAAGCCATTCTTCAAAAACCATATTGAAATCCTCCATAACAATGACGTTCAATATCAGATCTTCTTTTCAAACGTTTCCTCATAGTGGTTTAGCAAAACAAATGGTTGGGTGGACGATAGCATATCGCCGAACAAAATGGGCCTTAGTCTTACGGAACAGTAATTCAAACCAGAGAGCTTCAATTTCTTTACTATCAAGTCATCTCTAGTAACAAAAGCAATTTCATTTTGACATAGGAACAAACACCCCACCTTCTCTATTTCTATCTTACGGATCACACTGTAACCTGGAATATGAATTTCATGGTCCGTGACTGAGTTATCGCCACGTCTCAGATATGGCTATAACGGTAGCTTAGTTATTTGCCAGAGTCCTAATTTCAGAAATTTTGGCAAGAGTGACCTTAGCTTAAATGTAAAAAAATGGAGACCTTTTTTGAGGCAAGCAAAACATGTAAGTTATAAGAATCAATGTCCAGAGGTTGAGAAGAACAGTCAGTGTCTTGAGATTTGCGGTTTGTTCCTGTTGGTTGTGAGATCTTAATTGGCAAATGGCATGGATTTTTTGTAGGGAGCATTCGAAACATGTGAAAGAAAAATGGCCAACCACTTTCAACCCAAGTGTTATACCTGTTCAATATGTTAGGAAACCATAAGTGCATTTAATGTGAGACCATTGTCCGCGTAATCACAATCAATAGCCTTGCTCCTGGCTGTGACGGCCGCGTCCGCATCTGACGCAAAGGATGTTTTGGAGAACGCTTTACTTTGGCAGGCCCGGGATTGGGTTGAATGTTCACCGCCACATCAACAGCAAAGCAAAGGGTTATATGAACAAAATGTCTGGGTTTACGATGAAGAGTGGAAAACGTACAGTAATCAATAAATTTCTGAGTTGATGTAAAGGCAAATGCTACGCATTCGCCAACGGTGCCAAAGTCATCTGTACCATTTTTGGGGGTCCAGGAACATCAAGGAAGGAATAAGTTTATAACATTGTGGCAAAATCAAACATGCGCTCGGTAGATGAAACATGGTTAATTAATAACACAAGGTAAATAAAGAGCGATGGTAAACATCACCCATTTTTTTTAAGATGGCCACCATATTGTGGAACTGTGTTCACAAACACACAAAAGAACACAATTCGGCAGTCTTGGATTTTTGGTAAAAAAAAACTGCAGAAAAGCAGCAGTCTTGTAGATGTTAAAGAGCTGCAATTTTACTTGGAGGCCGCTTAGTTGGCACCACAAGAGAAGG
This sequence comes from Ophioderma brevispina, assembly GCA_023653785.1. Taxonomy (NCBI): domain Eukaryota; kingdom Metazoa; phylum Echinodermata; class Ophiuroidea; order Amphilepidida; family Ophiodermatidae; genus Ophioderma; species Ophioderma brevispina. The sequence continues at coordinate 7,554 of JAMKCH010047279.1, read as the reverse complement.
TTCGGTTAGCACCCACGGTTTATGTTAACACGATGTAGAGTTACTTGACGGCAATCACTACGGACACTACTACATACGTGTCGGAGTGCGAATTCAACAGTCTCAGGATCTAGGATTCATGGCCCAAGGAGGATGTTTTGCTAAATGAACTTAAAATGGGCCCCCCCAACATTGTTTGGAATAAGAACCGGGTGATATTTGGGAGCTCAAAAAGATTTATGGCATTTATATTTTGCGCCCCACAGGCTTGTTTTTAAAGATGGCGGTGAATATATTCGCTCTAGGGTACGTAAATTAGGAAGAAAAAAGCTAGCAATACCCATCTTTACGACGTTAGTAAAAGTATCTAATAATGACCCCACAAAATCATTTCCAAGAATGTAAAAAAAAACTATTAAAACGCGGGCGAAGTATGACTTGTCCAAGAGAGTGCTAGGATAGCTGGTTATACTTGGGTCATATAACGGGTTTTTAACTGGCTCTAAAAAGTTCACAAGAACGGCAACAAGCTCACATGAACCTGTTACAATTAAAATCATAATAAATGGGTGTCGACTGTATTTAAGGGGGCCAGTACAAATAATTGCCCCCCATTGAAAAAAGCACGTTAAAAATGTGATTTAAGAACACCCAGACGGTAAAAACCCATCTGTGACTATTCTTTTTCAATGCATGATCAATGATAAGACCTGAACTTGCATATAAGCTTCAATTCACCTTCACATTCCGATTAACTTTTACGTTAAGAGCAACGTGAACGCCGCCCCGCTATTTTCGGACTGCAATGACACGCCTCCTAACCGTTTCCGACCAGGGTTCTTTCCGGGTGCCTATTGTATCACATGACTCGAAAGTCACCTATTTTTCTCATAAAGTAATGTACTTTCTGGGCGCTCCTCTCATGTTGATATAACAATGCTACCCTCACGCAAAACTGATTCGCACAGACACCGAATATATCACAAATAGGACTTTGTTTTTTTTTTTTTTTTTTTAAAACCCGGAACTCACATACCATTACACAACACAAACCAAACGTGTGTAGTGATTTGGTACTAGTGCCCCCCTTAATGACTACTCAGTAACCGCCATAGGTTGTTTTCCATAAGAATAAAATATGCTCATTAGAAGCTGAAAAGTTGTCTACTGTCGAGGAACTTTAAATGTGACCTAACTTTCTTTCTTTCGGAGCACATCAAGGGCTATATTGTGTCTGACTTGTTTCCACCTGCCACCCGGCTACCCCCTTCTCTCTCTACTTCCGAGATCATCTTCCTTCGCAGCGTCAAGTCGTGTTGAGTGGTCGGCAATTGTCCAGAAGTAGAGAGAAAAGTTTGCGGGAAAGGTTGTCGAGATTTTGCCTTATGGTGTTTAATATTTCGAAAAAGATCTGATGGCGAAAGCGTCGTGATTTTAGGACCCCTGGAGCGGTAAGAACCCGCCCACATGAGGTAGAATGAATTCCGCAAAATACAAATGTCCTTAATTCTTCCTTTGGTGGCTCGCCAAAATATCACTCACCCTTACCCCAACAATTTGCCAATTATACATTTAACAAACATCTCCCTTCCGGCGGCCATCTTGGGCGCCTAGCTTTGGTAGGCCCACATCATTTAACTACTTTTAGTCCTGGGAAAATTTGCCTATCAAAATGACAACAACAAAATGGCAGTTTTTTCGTAAATCAATGGCGGACATTTTAAAATAGGCAGTACAAAAACGAAATGTGCAACTGTTCCGGGGCGGAACCATACCTAATCTATCATTGGGTGGGACCTCCTTCAATGTGATATAATTGGAAAAAAATTTTTTTTAATCACCATGTGGGTGCAAAAACTCGAATTTTAAGCCTCGTAGTGAAAGTTGACTCATAACTAATCATGTGTAGCTAATATTCCTTTTCTTTTGTCTTTCAAATAAAGTACAAACATTATGAAGTTTTAACCCTATTCCGTCACAGTGACGTCATAAACTGAGAGTTTATTTTTAACGTTATTTGTAGCAAATCTCAAAATCAAGGGGTTTTTCGACCGTTTTGACATCAATCGCAACCAAAATTGGTATGTATTCGGCAATGATGGTGTAAAGTTAAAGTAGCATACGCATGTTATTAACTCTAAGAAAGAATAAAAAAGTACAAATAATTTTTAAAAAATATTGTTCAGTATTTGCTTACAGTAGGCACCAGCAGTACCATTTTTTTGCATTTACACTTACAATACACAGTAAAGTATAGAGGAAGTGGCAAACAACCCCTACTGTCCGACTTTACGGTTTGCAAACCCGACCTCCCTGGAGGTGATAGCCTTTCCATATTTTTCGCTAAATAACCGCAAGTTTACTACAATTACATAAAAACCTTAGATCATATTCGTTTGAGTTTTGTGCGACAGGGAATCCATCCGTTTTCGGGGAAGGCTCACCCCCCCTTCCTGGTCTGTGACGAGGGTTAAGACAGGCATAGAACAAAAGTGGATTTCGCTCCTAAGCAGGGTACAAAAATCACTTTGTTTACTCGTGGATGGGCAACCCTTCATTTGCCAAACGCAATTCAGATGGATTTTCAGGGTCAAGGAGTTTATAACACCATTTTCAAAACTTCACCTGAATAATTATAAAAAATAAAGTTTCCATAACGCCACTAACTTCTAAGGATGGTCGACATATAAAAGGCAAAAATCCTTATACAACCTCATAATATACAGCACAGGATACTATTGTGTGACAAAGTATGTTTTATGGGTCAGAATTTCATCACAATATTCTCAAAACTGTCACGGTGAGTACACCCAAACAGATATTGAAAATATGTGCATCAAAACAATCGGAATTTTTGATGTTTATAATGCCTGTACTTACTTTAATATAAACTAGTATTGTTTTCTTTTCAGATATGTATCCGCGTAAATGGACGCGAATTTCAAACACTTAATGACCATGGTCACGTGTTCACCTGTTTGGTATTCCAATATTGTGTGGTTTTTCGTTCATATGGACACAAGCGCAGTTAGGAAGTTCCAAGGAGAGAGTAACTGAGGATTTTGGATTTGTTTAATGGTATCAAACATATGGGTTATATATTTTATCACGTTTAGACATTCAGCCTTACATTTTAGAGTAACTCTAACCCTCTTGGTACTTGTATTAAAATATTGGTCTATCTGTGGAAAACAGTGACATATGGAAATAAACAATCACTTTTATATTTTCTTAAAGTTTGAAAATAGTTTTTTTGTCCGAACTCTCTTGACCAGAAACAACACTTATTTGAAACAAAAATCATCTTCATAGGTTTATATAAGAAATAAACGGTTTTCTTATATAGATGAATGGTCGGGCGATCTTGAAAAACAGCCTTGTATAGCATTGTCATGACTTCAGACAATTCTTGAACTTTTTTGTCATTGAAACTCTTGACCCACAACATACATTTTGACACTAATTCCTAATATTAGCGCTGTACCTTTAAAATAGGCCTTTGGAAAATGTTGGTTTATATGTGGCGAATTTGCCATTCGGCCTTTTATTTTGTCATCACGTAATTTTTGGTGAATACACTAAACTACCCAATGATCGATTTTAAGCTATGATTGCAAATGTATGATTTCGGCCCTGGTTGGTAGAATCCATGCCTTTTCACCTGTCGCAGCATATTGGTACGAGATGAACACATCTAACACATTGCTTTTGCACTAAATCACTTTCACATGCAAGTCCACGATTGTTAAATTTACACTTTTTGCGTAGCGAATAAACACGGTCGAGGACGAGGTCGTGTGGGTCATGGACACACCCTGACCTACGACCAACATTAAAGCACCAAAATTGGTTCGTGGTTTGCACTCCTATTGCTGTAATTTTATAGATTTGGGTGAGTTACTATGTTGAACAAGACTTGGTCGCCACCCGCCTGGAAAGACGATGAACATGTGATGTGCTCTATTACGTTCTTCGTGACGTCACGGGTCTATTAATTAAACTCATAAAAAGATTTTCACTTTTTTGGCTCGATGTATGCGTTTTTCGTTGATGTTGTTTCAAGCGTTTCCAAACCCTGTTGACACCCTTCTAAGCCGTCAGCTGCGAACAATGTCAAACTGTTGGCTACTCATAGAATCTGGGGAATTTAGATCAGTACCTTACCGGTATTTACACGAAGTAATTGAGGATAGTTCCGTCAAGCCCTAGTCGTGCGCTGCGCACCTACGGTTGTTCCGGGAACCTTGCGCAAGAAAAACCGCCAGAATGTTCCTGGTGCAGAGGGAAAATGTCGAGTTGATGGACTAGGCTACCGTGATTTACACGAACCACCTTTCTAATCACTAGAGGTGGCGCACCCCTCACAAGTAAGCATTCTGGTAGTAATCAGAGGTATTGTTTCCTGGGTATAATTTCATGTGGTTTCTCACTTCTACACGGTGGTTCTTTCTCCAGGCATTGCTGTTTAACAAACCAACGTCTGCTCACATAAACCCTACAAATTCATCAACTCACTCAACATGCTCAAGCATACTCAAAGCACTGGACTCAAGTGTTTCTAAACAAATTCCCAGAGTTGAAAATTTATTCAACATCGGGATTTAGCTGGCAATATTTCTCGCAGAGTGGCTGTACTAACGGAGGGCATATTTTATCTAAATTAATACTTGTGAGTGGGGGTCCTATTCGGCGGGATGTGTTGAAGGTGGTGGGGGGGGTTGTAATTAGGGATCAGTGGTGGATAGGTGGTTTTAAAGGGAGGGGTGGATTTAACTTTTCATAGTGCTCTTAAGTCGAACAGCAACCTACAAGCTATTGTAATGGGGGTTTTTTTTTTAAAAAAAGTAAACACTGGTAGGAAATTGTAGATGGGTGGGGACGGGCGAGCACAAGGGACCAGGTGGTATTTTTTAAACAAATCCCATTGCATTTGCAGTTCGGCCATGTTTGTAATACGAGTGGAATACCTTGTTGAAAAAAGTGCTTTGCAGGCTAAATGGGTGGTAAGGTGTTATGGTTAGCAATGATTTTGGTGTGGATCACATGACCGGATTGAGGTTAAATTTCCACAACTGAACTGTGCATTGTTGGGTGGACCAAACACCCTATGTGGGATGGAGCTCTGACAGTTTAGTTTCAGGACCCCTTCTTTAATTAATGAAATACACGTATGCCCCCACATGACGTAAGATGGGATAAATTCGGAGGTGATTTTCGGATTACCTCTGGGTTGGGTTTGGGTGGGGTCAAGTGGGGTGGGGTAAGATTTAAGAAAAACACAATTCTCCAGCAAGGAAAAAAAAAAACCAACAATGCTATACTTTGATTATAGTAACCTTGATGTGTATATTGGATAAGTATATAAGGATTATGTGTCGGGTGGAGTGGTTAGTGGAGAAGGGTGAGATGGTCACTTAAAACAGATATGTAGACATCTAAATGAAAATCATTTTCTTACAAATTTGTGAGATAAATTAAGATGTACATTCAAGTAGGGGGAAGTAAACTCTAGGAGCACTGGCCTACTTGTACAACTTGATTACATCTCTCTCTCTCTCCCGGATGTTTTTTGGTGATATATCTTGCAGTGGCGTAACCAGACCTTTTGGCAAAAATGGGGGGGGGGGGGATGCGATGCATTTTCTGAGGAGGGAAAAATTTGGATCCTTCTCTATAGACCCCTGGTACAAAGGTAATTTCAGTTTGGGGCTTCGATCAGGGGACACCCCCTATTTTTATTTTTTAAGGATCAGACAAAGTTCATATTTTTGAATTACTCCGTAAAAAAAAATTTAAGTCCAAGAAAATGTTTTATGATAAAAACGTCCTCCAATGTGGTCGCCCACATTAACACGCACTCTCTAATGGTCAATTTTAATTTTATCTTTTTGTGCTTACCCAAACCAATTTAATAATTCAAAATTTAATAGATGTTCTGGTGATACACTTTATTGAGGGAGATAATTCTTATGGAAATCGGACCATGATAGGGTCGACCACTATGGAGACGTTTTTGTTAGGAAATATTTCCACCTGGCCTGTAATCCCCTATAATTTTTACTGGGGTAAATGACCGACAAAAATATGTATTTGTGACTTGTTCTTTTCGACTCTGATACCAATCTCATTTTTGATGGAAATGTGGAAAGGTTTGTCGATGGTCACCCACATTTATAAAGAGGTCAATTTAAAAAGCTCTGATTCCATTGGGCAAAACAGTAACAGTTTTTAAGTTAATTTGGTGTGCCCCTATATGCCAGGTCGTCCCTCCACATCAACATTCACAAAGTCTGTAAAGTAAAGTTGTCGCCCATGTGATAATGATACGCTGGCATGGGATAAGTAAAACACAAATGTCCTTACCTTTATTAATAATATACAATAATAGCAAATTCTGAATCTATCCTGAAAATGCGGAAGTACTTCATGACCATGGACCAAGCCATGCAGCTGTAAGTTTTGACTACCCGCTGACTACGTCCTGAATGATGTATTTGACGTGTGCTACTTGCTAGCTGACTTGAATATGCCATAATAACCCCATATAATGCCATGGTCTTGACAATATAATAATGATATAGGCACGACACAAGCAGTTATCAATTGCATTTCAACAAACAAATATGCGAATCGTGTCGTCGATGACCAGCGTTATCTATGCATGCTAGCACGATATCGGTTACAAATCAACGACAACGTGCGCGATGCATTCCAGCAATGTGTGGCGCTTGATCCTTCTCCGCCAATAATTCCGCTCAACACAACAAACTCCCTCCGTTTTCTTTGTGCACATTGTTTCCACCTATCTGTAGATGGCTTATTCCCTCTACATCATGAATTTACGTACATAATGCACTTTCCCCCCCGACCCATTTTCAAGGTACAGGCAGGAGACGCCATGATTTACGTTGACACGATCGTAACGCTGATATGCTCGTACCATAGATTGGTGTGCACTTTAAGCCGCGTTTTAGAGTCAACGTCGTACACCCGTTCACTATTATTTTGTATCGCGAAGTGCAAATATTGAGTGTCCGATTTTTATTGTGATAGATTTCACAAAAATTGGGCAATTATACTTAATTTTCGAGAAAACGTGTCACATACGATCGGTGAGAACACGCCGTAGACTGCTTATCTATTTTAAACAATTATCTCGCAAAAATTGTACTTCCCAGGGGGCGTCACCTTTTTAAACGATCCGGGAATCTGCCCAGTGGCCTAAACACTCGAGGTCGAATGAAGATAAGATTGACCTGAATCGAGAACCTGTGCAATGTGGGTAAATTTTCATACTCAACTGGAACTTTTTAACAAATTGATTCGGGTGGCGAAGACCTAGACCAAACGTTCATTTCCTTCCCACGGTTACGTTAAGGATTGCAACAATATGGGGCGAATCAACCTAATTATACAACGATTACGGATCGATTCCGAAATATCGGATTCCACAAAAAACGGATGGCTTAAACAAGAATTGTTATTTTTTAGCCTAAAGGCGGTGGAAGGAACTCGAAAGAATTTTATAACCAAATTCAATGACATCAGGCACAAATTGACTAGCTTTCACTTCAT
>JAMKCH010047278.1:0-26753 GCA_023653785.1 Ophioderma brevispina | reverse complement strand
ACCCGTCGCAACGCACCACGCATACGCGCTGCTTAGTAACTCGTACAAACAAATGGTAATTTACCGTAGCAACCGACCATATTTTTCGCTAATTTTTCAGCCATTTCTGAACGGATTTCATCCAAATATAGCCGAGAATCCGTCCGGTATCCTCACGCACCTTTCATGCGAATTTGGCGCAATATGGATCGAAATTGACGGAGCCTTTGTGCACAAACAAACATACATACATACATCAAACATTAGCCAAATTATAGTATGATGCAAAAAACACGATTTGCTTGAAAATTGAGGGCGCACTCCTCGGAAGAAAATTGAGGGCGCACTCCTCGGAAAATCTCTGAGGCAGCCTTTAAAGAGACATGAGGAGATTTCCAGAAAGAAGCGCCCCCAATTTTTTTCGAACCCGTTTTTTTTTGCATATTTGGAATGCTTTTCAATGTATTAGATCACACCTAAAGTGAATAAGCCGAATACGCCGTCTTTATGTAATAAATGATGATTTATTACTTTCTGTCATGCACGACAGAAAGTCAAAGCACGGTGTTCTATGGGGAAAATTACGATAGTCAGGCAAGTTCAAAACAAGGTTTGTGGTTTTCTTTTGTACTTCTTTGTCCAATAAACCTTCGAAACGTTTTTAGTAGGTGGTCTATAATCGATCCAGTGCAATTTGAGAGAAATTCGTATCCTCAAAAAATCTCCTCCTGTCACTTTAAGGGTCGGCCTCGTTCGTCCACACAAAAACAATGGTATCGTGGGTTTAATTCGTCGTAGAGAGAGTAAACCATAATTTATCCCCATTTTTAAACAGGTTTATAATTCACGGTAATCATCAAACCTAATGTCGTGGGCCTTATGGCTTAAGGGCACTACCAGTGATTTGCCAAATCAGAAAATCATTTTTTTTTTAATTTTTGGAAATTTAATCAAACGAAAGAAAACTATATATTATAACCTAAATGTCTTGAAAGCACATAGACAGTTGTAGGAAAGTGCTATTTAAAGTAACCAACTCTATTGGCTTCATAAAATTAATGAGTTATTAAAAGAAGAATGTCTGTATAATCTCGTGTGACTTTGGTTTAAAAATAACAGTATAAGTGGGGTACATATTCCTTGACTGTTTTTCCATTTGCATGTACTGATCTTTTTGTACTTTTTAGTGATATAATTGGGATATATATTCATTGACTGTTGCTGTTCCGGAAGACTAAAATCATATGTATTTGATTGTTGGGGAAGGCGTCACTTTTCATCGCCAAGCTTGTTAAGTGAGACGGGGTCATCATGGATATCTTCCTAGATTTGGTCATCATTATGGCTATTTCAGGTAAATGATTTTTTTACGAAATATTCGTATTTGAAATTGGTTTCATTTCTTCTTGAATGAAGTTTTTCAAGTTCGCATATGTATATTTAAGTGCCTTAATGGACGTACGCCAAAGGAAATTTTCCACGCAGAAATAAGAGTATTTTTGGTATGCCAGGAGATATAGTCCTCCGAACTCATAGTCCACCTGCAACGGTGAAAAATCTATTCGGGTGTATTACATAGTGACGGATGCTAAGCCCTCTGTCATAGCAGTGTATACGTGAATTCACAGCTGGGCTTTTTGAATACTTTTTGTTAGTAAAAAAAATAATATATTTCAATGTAACAGATAAGAGGAGCCCCTTCAGTTTTCAAAGTATTACATCATCATAAAATATTTTTTATCACGTAAGAAATCATGAATATTATGAGAAATTGCCAATGGTTAATTTCATTTCTTAATCGGATTTGATCGTTTGAATCGTATATGGGGATGTGAACTCTCTCTCTCTCTCTTTTAATTTATTATATATTTGCAGTTAGTAGAGGTTGAATTTTAATAAAACAAAATATTATTATATTTTTCTTCGAAAAGTTGAAGTATAATTCAATTGGTTCTGTCCTTGGCCATGATTTGGAGCAAGAATCTCAAACGAGCGTTGGTTGTCCGCTATCAGTCATAGACCTCGTATTTTATATGATTGTCACCGAATGCCCCAAATTGTCTTAGCTCTCGCCTAATTAGGATGATACATTGTCTACAAATGCACATTAACCAGTTTTTACTGTTTCTGGGCTTATTCTTTACCAGGACCTCTGAAATCATTCCAATTTTGTTTTTAGTTTGAAAGGATACCGCATTCATAAAATATCGATGTCTTTCAACAGTATTGGCAGCTATAGTTGATAGTCATGTGTGTGTTCTGCAGAAACGACCAGACCCTTCCAATGGAGGTATTCTGCGATGGTCACTTCCGTTTACCGAGAGATGTCACTGCCAGAGAGTAGTCGCTCCTGAATATAGATCGCGCCAACCGTGTGTCTCGAGTTATGATCAGTTAGATTCTAAGTTGTGGTTCACAGACGATCCCGAGTCACTGACGCAACGAAAGAATTGGAACAGACAGACTATGGACATACTTTTGCAGCGAATCAACTATCGCGGTATGTTTATAATCGGTTTTAAATTAAGTGAAAGTTCTTGCATATTTCCATGAGGTGGATATTGATGTGAGGGTTAAATTCTTGGCCATGTGGAGACAAGACATTTGTTGCCATTTATACAAAACATATCTTGGCCCTGGTACAAAGTTACTGCATACAATCAGCCTTGAAACTGATGAATTCAGTTAGTCCGGTCGGATGGCCGGAATGTGAAGGAACACACAATCTACTTTGCGCTAATCCCTTGTACAAGGAGGGATAGCCAAATAAAATATTTTGCCTGTGGCCATTAAAGTAAATCCTCTAATAGGGCCTACCTTTCACGGTGATTGAACAGACCTAAAACATTACTGAGGTCTCAATCATTTTGAAATCTACTGTAGTTATCCTTCACACAAGTATTTGATCAATATATGACAGTATATTTTGGGGCTGGGATGCTTGAACATTGCATGATTAATGTGAAATGCGTCAAATACTTTTTGCGTGTGTATTTTGAACATTTTCCACAATCTTTTATATTAAAAAAAATTGTGCAAGGATTGCAAATGACCTTGATAAAATCACTAAATCATAGATTTGTTGTTGTTTTAATAAAGCAAATCTAATATACTTCCAAGTGTTGAAGAAATGAAAGAAATCGACTGCAAAAATAAGCCAGATATGACACTTTTTGTAAGCACACCTCTTTTTCCTCCATTCCAATGGGATTTATACAGTTAAGCAAGATATTACGTTAATGTACGATATACGCGGTATAGCAATTTGAAAGTAAGGATGACCCATGCTATCTTGTTTGATTGATCTATGAATAATCATGATCTTCTTTATTGATCTTCAAAAAAGAATTGAAAGTTCACACAAAATTTCACCCAATTAATTCCTGATGAGTAAATGAAAAGGGTTTCAACATTACTACTCTAATCCAGGTACAGACACAAGCCATGGGACTAAATTATTGGCAATATCATAAACAGTGGGAAGATCTTGTTTTCTTGCTCTGCAACAGGTGAATTAATGTTTGGATTTGTCATATCAATTGGCAAATTGGTATAAAGAGATTCCTTCATTAACCCGTAGTTGAAATGATCGAGAAAATGTAACATTAAGTTGACAAAGGCATCATGATATTGTATATTTTCACAAACACAAGTTTAGTGTGTGTGTAAATCCCATAGGAATGGAGAGAAAAAAGGGTGTGTTTTCAAAACCTGCCATATCTAGCCTATTTTTCAGTCGATTTCTTTCATTTTTTCAAGAAATGAAAGTATATTAGATGTGTTATATAAAAACAACAACAAATCCATGATATAGAGATTGCTTTAAGGTCAAGTTCATCTTTAATCCTTGCACATTTTTTTTGATTCACGTATTATACCCCTTACGTCACTAGAGGAAAATGACTATCAACCTGACGATCATCGCAAAAAAAGGAGTTAGCGTTATTTGTCTTGTTAGATCTAGGAGCAATTTCTAGGACTGCAAATTAGGGCCAAACATTGTTTCCAAAACACGCGAAAATTTGACAAAAAGACGAAAAATTCCAATGCGCCTTAGTATTCCAAGATTGAATTCCCATTCAATTACGTGTTGTAGCAAGTGTCCGTACAGACAGTTATGACTAAAATATCAAATTTTGTCCTTATTATGCTGCTTTTGGGCTTATCAGTTTTGGGGTATGTTAGCATACCTATACCTGTTAAAAACAATAAACATGCAAGAGTCGGATTTTTTTATGATTTTTTAAGATCAAGTGTTACGCATGCTCACGAACAGAAATCATTCGCTGCGACTTGAAGTAAAATATGGGCTTTACTAGCCCCCAAAATGCAGTCACAACTTACCATTGATGCCCTCTTAACCTTTCTACACCCTCGTCACTCATAAAATAATGTGTAAGATAAAGTAACTTAAAGTAATGAAAAATAATACCATACGAAGAAACATCTCACCTTTTGGAGGTAGGAAATGCTCCTTGCATTGTCTATATTTGTAGACCAAAATATGCCACATCTTAAAAAAGGTGTTTTACACCATTACCACTGGTTTTACATCATTAAGATACCACTTAGTTTAATATTAAAAAGAACACATCCCTATCATAATGCGGCCCGGTGTGAAAGCAGATATGGTCCACCGGGAGCCATAGTCCGGGCTCCATAGGGTTTCACACCACTAAATACTGCTCCCATTCGTTCCTGTACAAAATGGGCGAGATAAGAACGTCATTTTCTCCTCAATGGAACATCTCAGACCTTAAAGCTAACATTCTGCTTGAAGATCATCATATCTCCTACCGAATCAATCATGAAATTAGGGTAGTTATCCCCCAAATTTTCGAGCTACTGGACCGTGAAGACTAGCATGCACCGTGGACCCTGGAGGTCACAGCACTTTTTCAGTCAGGTGTTCCCTGTAAGAATACGGTTAAAATTGATTTGTCGGATCAAAATAACATATCAATGACAATCTTTTTTTGATATTCCTACAGATTTTATACTTTATATTGATAGCAACCATGATTTGTAACCCAGATCTCGCCATTTTTCTCAGTTTTTAGGGTATACTTAGGCGAGGGTCACCAAAAAAAACCACCTCATTTGCAGTGGGGGATGGACTTACCGGTTTCTCAGGTTATTTACTAGTGTGAATCCATAGACGACAAAGGAATAAAGTGTAAAATTAATGTTGCGTGAAGAGTCAACTGAATCGAGTGCCCTTAGGTGGACTACGCGTCCGGAGTTCTATAAAAACTTCTACACCAGGTTTGATTCCCTGCGGAACCAGTTTCGTATGTGAATTCGGTTGCCGATCCATGCCCGTCCTCACAAGTTTTCTCGGAGAACTTCGGTTTCCTAGGCCTCCTGCATCTAAAATCGGCGTTCCATAAAGCTTTCCTTGTAGTACTACATTTATTCTCTCCACAGCGGCGCCCTGAGCACTTCGGTGGATTTGTCAGGCGTTATAAGAATTAAATATTATTAATATTATTATTAAGGCAAGTTTATTATTTGACCTATTTCAGATACCGAGAAACCAGTCATCGTTAATGTTCCAGACAATATTGTGCAAAGCACCGACATAGGTTTACCAATAGCTACGGTTACCTGGGTCTCGCCAATAGTTATGATAATTCTTGTGTTTTCAAACCCTGAGATCAAGTCACAGTCCTGGCGATTCATTCCCAATTGCCGTACAAAGGTGAAGTATAAGCTAATGATACTGCGGACAATTATGTACCAAACGTTTACTATAACTGGAAAGGTCAAGGATAAAAACAAACTCATTAAAGGGGAACCCGTACAAGCATAATAATATAATACAGTATACTCTATACCATAATTATGAGCCCATACGAGGGGTGTTATCGGAAAAACGGAATTGTATTAACCATAAAACTGAATTAAAGATTTTGTGTGACCATGCGCTTTTGAAATTCGCGCGAAATGCGATACGGACGGCACACGCGTCTACACCATTTAAACGTGAAGCTTTTCATAATGTGTATTTCCTATGCGGCTGGTATGACCGCCAATTGTGCCGGTGTGGCAGGAGATTATAGTCCTCGGGCTCACAGTGAACAATAGGCAATAGATCATTTGACTATTCACGCAACATAGTTTCAGCTTTATTCCGTTGTCGTCTATGAGCCCGAATATGATACCTGCCGGATATGATTACTTTCACACCGGCCGTCTCGCATAACACGTATTACATAGCGCGAGTTTTAAGGGGGCTGTTAAGTCAGGAATTCAAAGGAACTGGTTTGCCGTATCTTCTTAATGATTGTTCCAACCATATATAAACATCTATAAAAAGTGGACATATTTGAGAAAGGAAATTGAAATCGTGTGGAAACAGATCAGACGCGTGAAGTCATCGCTTTTTAATAGCGCCCGTCGCTATTGTAATGCTTGGTTTTTTTCAACGGCCACTCCGTTGAACATTACGACGTAATCCACTTAATTCGCTGATGAAAAGGGGCGATTTCCCGTTTTTGAGCCAAACATCATTAAAAACAAATGCTTTGCAGGTTTTTATTGCTTATCCTAATGCCCCTTAACGGCATTAAATGCAAATTACGGATCGGAACAGGGGGAAATCTGGCAATAGATCACAAGAAAAATAACGCTAGCGCCATATTTTGTTCTCAAATGATTGAACTACTAAGGATGGCTTTTAATGGTATTGAAAGCCATGGTCATTTATTTAAACGTTGGAAACGGATGAAAACCTACTGCCGTTTCCACATTTATATTAAATATTCTTTGGAAATGCATTCAAAGTTCAACCACAGGCTACTACTGTCGGTTCAATTAACTTAGATGTCAGGGTTTTATTAAGTAAATTTCCAAAACATATACGCTTTTTGAAAAAAAATCACGAAAGAAAAAAAAAAGTTTTTTGTTATTCATCATTGGAGACCCAAGAAGATCGTTGGGTTCCAACTTGAAACATATTCTTCCTTTGATTTTTATTCAATTTACACTTGATTTTTATTGGCAAAACGACAACAAACTGGGTCAGGTGAATATTGACTTTTGACTCTGAAACTTGACGGCAGATCCATTCACGAATTAGGGGCGCTTCAAAAGCACGTTTATACGAACAATTGATTCGCGGACCAATTGCTTTGACTGCAGGTGCATTGTTGAGAAAATATACACCAAATAATATAAATCAACAAAACGGGTGCGCAAAATGTCATAGTTTTATTTTGCGTGAACACACAATGTTTTCATCACATACATTATTAACAGGCTCAGGTGATAATTCCCGATACCTGCTAAGATTATTTTCTTAATAAACTTACCAATTTGACCATTTAAGGCAAAGTGGATTCGCTTTCGTAAGCGATAAAGACGGAACCCACTATTCCCTTGAGTGTGATGACAGAGTTTATGATTTTATATTAATTCAAAAAGTCAATATCAACACACTGCTTCATATCACACATTGCCATTTTATACCAAACTCGAACAGTGTGAAGGAAGAAGAGAAAACATTACTCAGAATATACTTAATCGTCATTCCCCATCACTGTCCTTCGAAAATTAAAAGCGACCAAAACATTTCATGCACAATTTGTTTCTCAATCAGTAACTTCAAAACACTGTGGAATCGCTCTAATAAGAGCGGAATAAAATTACCGCAAAATCATTGCATGAACAAAAGTACGAAGCGGAGAAAAATAGGACAAAATTGACACACAGTGTTATGGAAGGGCTGATTTAATTAAAGCCTTAGCCAAACAAATTTGCCTATGCAAATTTGCCCCACAAAGGGTATATAAATGCAATCGTTAAAATACCGATACTTTTTAACAGAGGTCCTGTCTGTTTTATGCAATTGGTTATGAACAAAAGAATCGTACAGCTCCTGTAATGCCGTCCATTCCCGTTTAATGTCGTGTGACACCTTGGATATCATCTCGTTGTATTGCAAAACTTCGTGCAAGTTGCAAGTATAACAATGGTTCGGATTCCGTCCTGTTGATCAAAGTTGCCATTATACAAGTGGCGGACAATATTGATAGTGAATCATTATCCTCCGACGACAAATTTTATACCAACAAAGTGGAGTCAATGGAACCTTCCACAAATGTAATTACTAATGGTACCAAACCTTTATTCGCTCATTTCAAAACGAGGGTGAATACCCAGATTTCAATAGATTTGAAGGTTAAAATGTCCCATTCTTTTTGTCATGTAAAAAACGTCTTATGTCCAAAGATACCAAACAACTTTCTTTTCGTGATTTATTTTGAACGTGTATATTTTTTGAATAATTACGAACAACCGACATCTAAGTTATTCACAGACACGTAGCGTTTCCGTAGTTTAATTCCTGGCTTCTTATCTGATCAAAACCATTCTCATTACTACCTATATCTGTCCAGGAATTCTTCATCATCTCTTGAGAAAACGTCATAAATAATGCTCCAATCTTCTTCTTAGGTCAGCTGTTATTGACTATGCTTCACTTCCACACATTAAAGGGGCATTAGGACCACCGCCTCGTTCCCCCGACTTACCTTAAAAAGTTGAGATTTTTATATCGTCTGAACCGTTAGCCTTAGTAATCCACGTGTGCAAATCTTACGTGCAAATTCGATCGCATCTGCTAAGAAAATTCGCAATTTTGTATTATTGCTGTCCGTAAACGGACAGAAATTACAGCACAGTACCTTATGGGACTGTGGGAAACGAGCAAATGTTGCTTCATAAACACAAACCGCAGATTGGGCTTGCTCAAATTGGGAGAATAAGCTTTTCTCAAAGATATCTAGTGATCAATGAATAAAACAGAAGGTGCTGAAATACAGGATAGATGTAGCAGTTTAGTGAACGGGAACCTGGCTTAACTAATCGACAACGTGCAGTTACTCCCCCCCCCCCCCCCCGGATTTGTCTCTCTAATTTTCCAGTTGCAGATGCACATCGAGCATCCTCTGTTACTGTACTCCCAAGATAGTTAAAAGATGACCCTTGCGGTATTACCTGCTTTCCTATTCGTAAGGTCAAATGCTGGACAATTCTTGTTTTAGATACCAGCAAACATTCTGTCTTATCACAATTTATATAGACAGACTCTACCTTTTACTCTCTCTTACAACCACATACAAATAACCCTTTGGAAATCTTCTGCGACTCTGCCGTAAATATTGTGTCATTTGCATATCTGATGTTTGTCATACTGCTTCCACCAACTCTAATTCCCTATAAAATCAGCACACTCTAATAATTGAACATATCTGGTTACAGCATACATCCCTGCACTCGCCATTTAACCTAATGCAAGCAGTCTTGTTCCAATACAGATTCTGCAGCGAAAGAAGATCCTTTCCAAACAGGTCCAGTATACTAAGGTCTTCGAATATTCTTTTTGGGCCCCCCCTCCCCTTGTCTTACTTTATCAATGCCTTGTAAGTCGATGAAACATATAAACATCTGCGTTCCATTGCTCTTTCAGTTATCATTCTTATCACAAGATGTCATTCCTGGTGCCTGAATCCTCTACGAAACCAATTGCTCAATCCCAATCTCTGGTGGCATTCTGCTTCTTGCTCTCGTGAGTAAGATCCTCAAAATGAACTTAGTTATATGACTCGTGAGGTTTTCTGTCCTATATTCCTAACAATCCACAGCACTCGGCTTCTTAGTAATGGCAATAAAAATGGACTTACTTAAGTCCTCAGGGAAATATCCATCTTCACATATCTTCCTGATGACTTCTGTCAACTTTTCAACTCCATACTCCTCTAATGCGTCAATCATCCCAACGACTACACCATCTTCTCTTGCTGTCTTATTCTTTCTCAACTTCTTAATTGCTGTTCCAACCTCTTATTTCAGGATCTTTGTCCTCAACCGAGTCTGGAAAACTTGACATACTTGTCCCACATCAGAAAACAGCCCACTCTATAACTCTGTACACTTATAAAACATATCACTCTTCAACAAGCATCATTCCATCTTTGACTTTAATACACCCAGAACTCGAGCAGCCAGACGTTCTTCCTGTAAATGCTCATTCATCCTGATAGACTTTGTGGTTGTTGTTCTTCAATTCCTTTTCTATCTCGCACACTGGCTGTTAATATAAGCCATTTCTCTTTTGCCTCCTCGCACTTCAGTTTTATTAGCTTATCGACTCTTTGTTTTCTTCCTCTGATCTTTTGCCTAGTCCTTCATTATTGATAGTAATCTGACATCTATTTGTTTCACTTCTCTCCCTCTCCTTTCTAGGTTGGATTCTTGAGCTGATTCAACAGCTCAAGAATGTCTCTCATTGCGTCCCAATATGTCTTGTCCCTTATCAATATAGGTGTTATCCAAACCTGTTCTTCACGCGGACGGAAAACTCTAGACGGATCTCTAGCCTATTCATCTGCTGAAAGTCTAGCTCTATGCTTCCATTTTCTGCTTTCTTTACTTTCAAACTTAGATGGAAGTGTGCAAACCACAAAAATGTGATCGCTTCCGTACTCTGCCCCCTGGGAGTCCGTTTTTGCTTGTTTTTGAACCTATTTCTAGCAATTAATCTTATCGGTTCATTATTGTGTCGCCAGGACTCCCACTTGTATGTGTCGCCAGGACTCCCACTTGTATCTTTGTCTTGGATGATCTTCGAACCATTTTTGTTATGATCAAATCCTTAGCTTCAACCACCATTGCCAACCCATCTATCCCCACGTTCATTTCTTTTACCTAGTTGTTTACGCTAAAATAGTGCTGTCGCCCGTGTGATATGATACTATAGATACACGGCAAAGGCTAAAACTATCCCTTTATTCTCATCTTCAACACCTTTATTGAAAATAAGACGCCTATCACATAGTACTAAAATGATGGTGGGTTTTATCCATTGAATACCCCAGACTGTTTAAATCGATCAGTCCGCGATCAGTCCGTTGTACAATGCAACTTCGATTGCCCGATGCCGTGTGCATCTAACATATCGCGTTGACTGGTACGTGTGAAATTCGTCTCATTCCCCACGGCTAGGAACCAATGAATTGTGTAAACAATCTAAAGTGTTTAAGAATAATTATTTGTCGCTACAAAATTCCTTCTTTCAACAAATAATAAATAAACAAAAGAACAAAAATACAATTATATATAAATATACCAATTGTAATGTGCAAAAATCTTGAAATCTTTGAAATTGAGGGAGGGGCTCTTAAAATGTGTCATTATTCTTTAAAGTGTGCTCTAGAAAAGAGAGCATATACTCTCAGGAGCTAATAATTTCAAAAAATGTTAAATCCATATTAACAAACATCGATAGATTCCTTAAAAAGATAAATATTATTTTTCAGACACTGAGAACACCCATTTTATGGGTATTGCCGAAATGAATCAGAAAGCCACTGAAATTGGCTTTTATCCACTAACGTGGAGTTGGCCTCACACCAAACGCTAGTGATAAATCTGGGGTCTCAAACTCTGACATCAAGTCACATCCTGGAGAGTCTTTCCCTATTGGTGTGACCAATGGGTGAAACTATAATCAATGATGCTTCCGGCAAATACGGTTACCAAAAACATTCGATGTAAAAGTGGGAAGGATAAGAATCATTATAGGAAGCGAATAGTTATTATTATAGCCTCCCATTTTTCTGATAAACTTTTGAAAAATATTATTTTCTCAATTTTATTGAGAAAAGATGTCTCACGGGAAAAGTTGATTTTGTTTACTATAAGAGAGAAAAGGGGAGGATTCCCTGAGGTTTGTGTATGAAGATGCACCTGCTTAGATAGATTGCACAAGTGGAGAGTGGGAATTCCCCAAGATGTAAACTTAGTAACTGAGTCAGCTTGTGATGCTTTAAAGATCAAAACATTGCAAGATATGGGAATTCCGAGTGGTCAGCTAGTGTAAGGTTATTTTGATGGTTATGCATGAGATGATGTAATGAGCTATTGTTAGAAAGGGGGAGGGGGGGGGGGAGGGAAATCTATCTGTGGTAGTTAAATACCATCACTGGAAGGACTCTCTGCCAGATCCACTGTAACAAGTAGCTAGAAGATAGCTAGTTACTCTGCTTGAGGAGCAGACCTGTGTCAGGTACCTAGTGGCCAGGATATATAATTCCATGTGAGCAGAGTTGTTGTAATTATTCTACTGTCGTCTTTGAAGCCGAAAGTGCTGGATCAAAAGCGGGATTCCAAATTATGCGACAGATAGACTCGTGGTTGGTGATTATCTTGGACTGAGATACTGTGGGATTATGTCGTCGAGGGACTAATTTAACCTTGTCGTCGTGAAGCTGGACAACAGTTATCTTCAGGACTGAGAAGATCCCATGGAATATACTACCTGAGAGTTAATTATGTAAAAACCTTTGCGATATGTCATTTTTGGAGTTTCGCTGTGAGGACATATCACGTTGAAATGCAAACGCCTTCAACATAGGATACTAGGACCTCTTTATAAGTATAACTCTGAAGTGTGTAATATATTGTAATTTTGGTTGGGAATACCAAATTCTTGAACCAAATCAAGTAAGATCATTCAAAATCTGGTTCTATTATATTAAAAATCAGATCACTTGTGCACAAGGCTCATTATTTGTGTTTAAAGGATTTCTGATCTTAGGCGTCCACGAAGACGACATATACACAGATTGGGGGCTCGTCGGGAATTGAATTTGAGGATAAATTTGGCCTTTTGTTCAAAATTTAACCACCTTAAAAAGTGTCTATAATATTGTAAACAATTGTGCACAGTTGGCATACAAAAATTTTGTGTGTATTACAGTACTACTGTGTAGTTTTGGTTCAAGTTAGTATATGGTGTTGTAGAGTACAGCCAACATGGAGTTTGAGCCAGAAGGTTTCATAGGGCAAATAAATTGGGAGAAGTTTGAGGAGCTGAGACAGACAGCTGAGTTAATGAAATTAACCAAGCATTTAGGACTTGAAGCAAAAAATGCAAGGGAAGCAAGTCACAAAAATAGTGATTGAAAAGTTTGTCCAGGAAGAGTTTGGGATAGTCATATTTTGGAAAAGATAGAAGGGGTTCTGGAACAGGGCACTGGTGATGCCGTCAAGTGAAAGAGCTTGATGAAATTCAAAAAAGAAATAGAAATTGAAAAATAGAGATTGAACAGAAAGAAGAATAGGAAATTGAATTAGAAAAGAAAATTGCAAATGCAAATGCAAAAGAGAGCCAACAAAAAAGAGATGGAATTGCAAATGAGAAGGAAAAAAAGAATGGGAAAAGGAAAAATGCAAAATGGAGTGAAAAAAAACGAGCTTGAAGCTCAACTTAGAGTTAGAAAATTGAAACAAACAGGCTAGCTCATCAGACTCTTCCAAGCCCTTGTTTTTGATGTCGCGAAAAATATTCGCCTGGTTCCAAAATCTTCAGGAACGAAGTAGACAAAGTACTTCTACACTGTCGAGAAAATTCCCAATAGCTTGAAATGGCCCAAGGATTCTTGGACCTTGTTGCACAGTCAGGGTTCATTGTAAGCCGAAGAAATATATTCGGCCTGTCATTAGACAGATGTAGTGATTATGATGCGGTTAAGCAGGCAGTACTCAAAGCATAGGACTTGGTGCCAGAAGCATATAGACAAAAATTCAGGTCTTGTCAGAAAAGGATGACCAGACCCATGTGGAATTTGCCTGGTAAAGAACAAATGTTGATCGCTGGCTTCTCAAAGAAGTGGGCAAAATTTTGGTACCCAACCGTAGGGAGTTGATGTTTGTTGAAGAGTGCAAAACAGTTTGTCTACATCCAGATATCAAAACACATCGGGATGATGAAGGAAAACAAAATGACAGGTTTGCGTGAAGCAGCCGTAAAGAGCCGACGGACTATGCAGGGACACACAAATTAGGTCATACTAGTAGGCCTAGCCAAGATTTACTAGGTACAACAAGTACACAAAAGCGGTTTCTAACAAAGCGTCTCATGGTAGCACACAGGAGGGGAAATCCCAGTCAGGTCCCAGAAAGGGGAGTAAAGAAAGTAATAGTGATAATCAGAAACATGGGATGGGACCCAACTCACAGTTCACCTGTATCCACTATGGGGACTCGCGGGCGCTCCTCTTATTCTCGCGCGAAACGTCCTCCTGCTCAAAGCGTCCTGCAGGGGGTGGTGCATCGCACATACCAATACCCCCCTGCGTGACTGGCTGAGGCTCCAGACTGCCGGCTTTCTGTCGTTTGACTCCCATCTGTTATCCTTCGTCGCTTATCCTTCGGCGCCCAAGCTTTCGAAGCTCTTCCGAGGCTGCACGCCCCCAGATCCCCTTTTGCTGGCAGGGCAAGGTCGCTGTACGGCGAAATAGGTCGCATCGTCGGCTAGGGAGATGGCTGCCGGGACGTCCCGTAGCGGCAGTCTAAGAGGGGAAGGCTAGGACGCGGCGAAAGCGGGGAAAAAAGCGGGGGCAGGCCGATACGCCCGCCTCCTACCTTCGCGCAATCCTCTGTCGCCCTATATACCCTCCACTACCGTCCCCACCGTATCGTCCGATCCTCCGGGGCGTCCTGTCCCTTCGGCCCCCCATAAATCTCTTTCTCAAGCTCGCATCTTGCCCTCATGTCTCTCTACGATACCCCGTGCTCCCCCTACCCCAGTTGAATCGTTCCCCCCTTCCTTGCCCACCACGTCTCCCCCATGTACTGATTGTTTGTTCTTTTCCTGCTTTAGCACCCCCCATATTGTCTGGGGGCCTGGGCGTTTTTGTGAATTGTTTGATCTGCTGTATCGCTGCAGATCCCTCCTCGGTACGTCGTGTTGGGCTTCGGCGGGCGGGGTCCAGGCGCCGCCCCCTCGGCTCCTTTTCCCTCTTCCCAACCAATGACCCCACTCCCTCTCCACCTATTCCCCCTACTGCATCATACTCTCCTTTCTAATCTCCCGTATCCTCTACTCTCCGACCCGCCCCCACCCCCAGACCTTATTTTCCTCTCATCGTCCCTTCCATAACCCCAAGATCCCCCCTCTCCACCCTCCCCAAGAGGCTCGCGTGCTGCTCGGTCCGCCCGGCCCACGCTGGTCGTGAGGCTCCCCCTCCGCCCCACGGGAATTTTGTGCAACTCGGGGGACCTCGCTCTCGGCACCATATGTTCGCGTCTGTGCTCGCTGAGCGGGTAGTCGATCCTGTTATCATCTCCTGGGGGCCACCACCCTTCCCCGCTCGGCCGTCCCCCCCTGCCGCGCGGTCTGCTGCTGGGCTCTCCTACCACGTGGGGGTTAGTTTAGGTGTGACATCGCAGTATCCGTTCAGGCCGCGCCTTCGGGGGCGTGTCTCTTCCTCGTTGTCGGAGTTGTTGCCTCGTTGGGAAGTCAAGACCCGGCGTCAGGACCCCTATGCAGCTTGGTGCGCCCGTGTTGGGAACCTGCGTTTAGCCCCCGTAGCACCATATGCCTCGGTCGGGGGCCCCTTGGGTCATCTATTGACAGCACCTGGCACGCATCTTGTTGCTCCGAGTCACCTCCACAGGGGCCCAGCCTATGATGGCGCATCACCCATGTCCAGCCATTTAAATTCGCCTTGCCTGGCGGACTCCGCTACAGGAGTGTCGGAAGCAGTTTGGGGAGCGGGGACGGAGGGGGACCTACACGGGGGGGGGGACGGATATGCGCAAGCAGCAGAAGGATTAGTGAGGGTAACCGCCACGATACCTTTCTCCCCCGCCGCTCTGGGCACCCGGTTTCGTGACTCGCGCGGGCCCGCATACCTGGCCAGCGTCGCACCCACCTCATAGCCACCCTCGGTCCGGCGACCGTGCTCTTCCATATACAGCCGGTCTCCCACTTACCACTCCCCCACCCCCGCCTCGAAACACCCAGAGCCCATCCCACCTCACCACTAAGCATTTCGTTAATCTCTCCTCCTGTGGTGACCTCTTTTCCACCTTCCTCCTGTCCTTTCCTCTAGCTATACCTCCGCCCACCCTTCCCCTCTCCCCCAAGACCTTTCTGCCCCCTATTACTCCCCCCCATTCGGCCCCCTCCCAATTCCCACTACCAAACCAGTAGTCCCACTCGATACTATGCACTCGTCCACGCACTATCGTAACCCCCACGGGGGTCCGGTGGAAAGCTTCAACTCCGTTTTCGCCCGCGCAGTGTTAGACGAGGTGGGGCTGGTTGCGGGGCCGTGTAGGGGTGGGGTTAGCGGAAGGGGGGGGAGTGGGATGTGGGGAGTGAGGGGATAATTGTGCCTTCGTTCCTCTAAGCTGTTGCTCATTCTGGTGATGTGCTGTTTTTTTCTTGTTTTTCTTGTGTGTTTGTAAGAAGCCAGGACATACAGGGTCACGGTGTTGGGAGATACATGGGTATCCACCCAAAAAAGGAGGGAGCCAAAAAGTGAGCTCAAAACAAAATAGGTTGTGAAGTTACTTTGAGGTCAAAAGTTATTTTTCTTTAAGTGTTTTAAAAAAAAAAAAAAAAAAAAAAAAAAAAAAAAACAGAAAAAGTAAGGGAGGACTGTAAGGCCTTTTGTTTGGGAGGGATGTGTGTACTTCAGGTTGATAGTTTAGATCCAAAATTCATTAGAATCATGCGGGACAAGTGCTGCGCGCAGTCCATCATATTGGAAGATGCACTTCTCATTTGATATTAAGGTTCCACAGGAACTAGTGCAGTGATTTCAGGGGATAGGTATGATTGTATTAGTGTCCTCTCACAAATAATGTGAAAATCAGGACTTGGTTTCTGGAACTGTCACAATGGTGTTAGACAGAACTCCCAGTTAAAGGGGTATCATGTGTAGGGATGATTTTGGCAGTGGGGAAAGTGCTCCCAGATCCCATAGTTTCCCAGGGTTGCCCTGTACAGTGGATAACTTTGATGAGGAAATAGAACATGTTCCCAGTTAAACTAGGTCAATGACCAGAAAAAGCCCTCACAGGAAAACAGTGAGCAGGTGATGAGTAAAAATACTCATACCACATAGGAAGAGAGTCGAGGATGACATGCGTCCCAAATTTAGCGATAATTTTCTCTCAAAATTAGAGGAATTTGGAGGTATCTTCCCTTTCAGGGGAGACTAAATTCCTGTGTGAAAATCAGACCATGAGCCACACACAAGTGACAAGCTGGTAAACAAGGAAAATCCAGCCGCTGAGCATGATAGAATTAGGGACTGTAAAGGAGACCCTTAAGCCAGGAAAACTGGGTATGAGCAGCACAACGAACCAGCACTTAGGAAAATTAGGTGAGAAGGCATTGTCGCAACAGGACGCCGAGCAAATTCCTGTATATTATACAAGCAAAATGGGCGCGTCCTCATGAGAAAATGCGGCCACCCATGCACTTGTAGATGAAAAATGGAGGTCGTGCATCAAATGTCAGTGCCAAAGGTATGACCATCGGGAAGTGATAGCATAGCCCATGATAGGTTCATGGCAGGACATTAGGTGTGAGAAAAAACAATGACAGAATTATGAGTCATTTTTGGTGGCCCTTATGAAAATCAGAAAAGATGTGTCTGAGTGTTGTAAGACTTGTCACAAAGGGTCAAATGGTGGGCAAAGCCCAATCAGAAAAATTCCTATGCTCCCTTGAACCCAATACCCGCATTGATGACGGGGCCATTTAGTCGGGTCTTAATACATTGCTTAGGACCACTTCCAAAGACCAAGTCAGGAAATCAGGATTTACTGACCATCACGTCATGTGTTCTTCACACGATTACCCTGAGGCTATAACTTGAGAAATATATGGCACAGAGTATAGGAACGCTCTAACAAAAGTTTTTCACCTACGTAGGCTTGACCAAATTCAATTCCGTTGATCAAGGATCAAATTTCAGTCAGGGCGTTGTTCAAACAAGTATGGACAGTTGGGCATGTCCCAGTACCAGTTCTTAAGCATCCCACCAGAATCAAGGGGCCCTAGAAAGTACCACCAAACATTGAAAAAATGATCAAAACCTACTGTTTGAATTTGAGAGGGATGGGAATGAGGAAGTCATCTCCTGTAATTGGCTACCAGGACTGGCGATACACGAGTCATTTAGGATTTAGTCCATTTGAGTTGGTGTTTGGTCACAAAGTACGGGGACCCCCATGAAACTACCTGAAAGAAACAGTGGTTGTGTGCACATCCTGATGTGGAATTTGTCTGCTATGTGTTCAATTAGAACACAGGCTCCAAAGAGCCACTGAAATTGCCAAAACACAATCTCAAACAGAGGTCAGGCAAAAATGAAAAACATGGTATGACCCAAAAGATGCCAGGAACAGAGTATTCACACCAGGTGATAAAGTTAGCACTTTTTCCTATACAAGGGCATGCTTTGCAAGTCAAGTATCTGGACCATAGGAGATTTGAGGAACAAAAAGTGGCGAGGACCTGGGACTATGTGTCCAAAACACCAGGTTAGACGTAAAGTCGACATTTATGTCAAATAAAATATGCTCAAAGCGTATATCGAAAGAGATGAGAATGAAGCTGCATGTGTATGTCATCTAGAGTTGATGAGGTACAAATTTGATGGACATCACGAGTCAGAACTGATCAAAAACGCACTGTAAACACAGAAAATGATGATGGGGTCAAATGCTAAATTCTGACATACTTGCCAATTTAGACAAGCAACTAGGTCACCTCCCACAGTTCAAACAGTGAGTTGAAAGAATAATCATGAGCGGGAAAACATATTCCCTGATGTTCCCAGTGAGAAACATGTCATTAAACCATGACCATGTTTGTGGCGTTTCAGAGCCAACCAAAATTGCAGATCTCAGTGAGCCAAAGAGAAGTGAGCTGGACCCCATTCAGAATCCAGCAAAATACACTTTGCATGTATTGGGAGCAATGTACCAACTATTATCTATGAATTGTTTTGATTAATTTTGTGGATGATGATTTAGAAACTCCACCTGAAAAGAATTTAACCTGTTGGAGTTTAATCTACAAGCATCCAATTGGGACATAAGACATATCAATGGAACAGATAATGTCTTAGAGATGCCTTGTCCAGAGCTGCCTTAAATTTGTTCAGAACTTTCTTATTACAATTTATGTAATTAAGATGAAGGCAGCAATGCAAGACACATTGTTTATAAGTGTAAAATTGCACGGTGTGTTGTAAACTGTTGTAAAATTAACCACAAAAATGGTAAAGGTAGATAAAGCCAGATTTTGGAAAATTTTCATTTCATTCAAATTTTATTTTAAGGGGGGGGCGGAATGTTCTATAGCCTCCCATTTTTCTGATATTAAACTTTTAAAAATATTATTTTCAATTTCATCTTGAGAAAAGATTTCTCACGGGAAAATTATTTTGTTACTATGAAAAGAAGAGAAAAGGGAGTCCTAGAGTTGTTTTAGCAGGACACATGCACCGGTTAGATAGAGTGACACAATAAGGGAAGTGGAATTCCCCAAGATTGTAATTAGTAATGAGTCCGTTGTTTATGCTTTAAAAGATCAAAACATTACAAGATCGGAATCCCCCATAAGAAGGTAATATATGAAGTGATTAATTCGGGTGATGAATTCCCGATTGGGAAGCTAGTGTAAGGTTATGTTATGCATGAGGATGATTGTAATGATGATTGTTAGAAAGGGGAGAATCTATCTGTGAGTAGGTAAATCTATCACTGGAGGACTCTCTGCCAGCTTCCACTAGTAACAAGTAGCTAGAGGATAGATAGTTTTACTATGATTGAGGAGCAGACCTGGTCAAGTACCAGGGCCAGGATATATAATCCTGGAGCAGAGTGCTTGTATTATTACTGTCGTCTTTGAAGCGAAAGTGCTGGGAATCCAAAATAAGATTCCAAATTCTGGACAGATAGAAATCGTGGGTGGGTGATTATCTTTGGACTGATATACTGTGGATTATGTAGTCGAGGGGACTTAAAGTAAACCTTGTCGTCTTGAACTGCTGGACAAAGGTTATATCAGGATCTGAGACGATTCCCATGGAATATATACCTGAAGAGAAATTATGTAAACTTTGCATACGTCATTTTGGAGTCTTCGCTGTGAGGACATATCATCGCTTAACTGCAACGCCTCAAAAATAGGATATAGAACTCTTTATAAGTATACTAATCTTAAATGTGAATTATAGTAATGTTGTTTGGACATCCAAAATTCTTGAACCCAAATCAAGTAAAGATCATTAAATCTGTTATATATATAAATTCAGATCACTTGTGCACAAGGCTCATTTATTTGTGTTTTTTTTGTGAACAGTATTTCGACCTTAGGCGTCACGAGACGTCAGAACAAGACATTAAAACGTCCCCCCAATCGGTAAAACAACTACATATGGGGGGGGGTCAGGGCCGTACGCAGGATTTTATTTTGGGGGGTGGTGGGGCATTGGAAAAAAATGGAATTTGTGGTTTAGACTTGGAACTACCCTAAAATGGTCCTTTTGGTCCTTTTGAACATTGATCACAAAAATGTGGCCTGCTTGCTAAAAAATTTCTATTATAATTTTGGACCTTTTTATCAAAAAATTTCAGCAAAAAGTGGACCTTTTGCCCCTTTTGTTGAATGGGGGTGCGACGAACCTGTTGGGGGTTGTAAACCTTTGACAAATACAATCCTGAAGAAACAATACGCTGGTTTTTTCGTAAATTACTATCACTAACGTCCTAGGAAAATCTGACGCGATCACCCTCAAAAAAGGGATTCTAGGTTATTTTTCTTATTAGATTTAGGGATAATTTCCCGATAACGTAAGGCAGGGGGTCCCGCTCGTGATTTATTTTTCCAAATATGTATTTAAATGCATTTAAGGGACGACGTAGGGACATAATTTTGTGGGAGGATGGGGAAACGAGGCTGTGTTAATATGTGTTCCCTTCTTTCCGGATTGAAAAAAATATTTGCCCCCTAAATTTTAGATGTATTGTAAGATTCTATCTACTAATTTTTATTACTTCATTGTTATTGTTTTATGACTCTGCATGTGTGGTATAAATTTGGTGAAAAACATTCCTTCGGGGAAAAGGAGTTTCCGTGTGGGGTCATGGAACCCTCCTTGTCCACAACGGGAGTAGGAAGACTGTTCCCACTTAAATGTTATAATATTTGTTTCTGTCATGTGACTTGCAAACGATTACAAACAGGGAAAAGTAGCTTCTTGGTAATGTCATGAGAGAAAAATGGAATTCTACATAATGTAAATGTGGAAGGGGTGTACATGATCAGAGACTTTTCTGGAAAGCTGTACCTTAAAAAGATGCGGATTTTTCTCAGGGAATTTTATAAGGAATGATGCAAGTAAGGATTACAAAATAGGCGGAATGTCCAGACTGATCCTAGTTGCTCAGTGTGAAATCTACAATGGTGACCACTGTAGTCTCTATCTTATGAATGAGCCCACTGCAATAGCCTGTTTTTCAGATATGGGGTTTAAACCTTCGTGTGAAATATATATAGTGCTCACAAGTGAGATTCTTAGCAGTAGTTTTGATCTTCAAGTATATAAGATCTGAGCAAGTACCGTATGTATATAGTATGTTTACCATCTATAGGCATGCATTATTTCTCCAATCTGTGATAAGGAGGATATTCTGGCCAGTGTCAAGGTAAGGTTATGTTCAAATAACAACGTTAATGAAATAACTGAGGGGTTTTCATCCTGATACTTTAATTGAATCCAAGCTATCTTAGATATGAAATGATGTATTTTAGGTCAAACATTTAGTATACTAGCTACACTACTATAAATTGTATGAGTACCATAAACCTTTTACTGGGGGACCATTAAATAATTCCTCTTTACCTCTCACGGTGAATGGACAGACCGAAAAACCTTTTTAAATTTTTTTAAAACGAAATTTTTTAATAATAATAACAATCTTATATTGGCCTATTGCAGAGGCTTCCAGAAAGAGCAATTATAAAGGCGGAATTCTTATAATATCAAAAACGACAAATACAAAAAAAAAAATAGATAACAATTCTAATGTTAAAACAACAATCGTATACATCAATTCTACACAATTAAAAATAACTTCAGATGAAATTTAAGTAGAAATTCAAAAAAACATGTATTGTGACCACAGATAGAAGAAAACGACAAACCAGTTGCCTTTTTTTTTTTTTTTTCCCCCCCCCCCCCCCAACTAAGAACATATGGGCATACACCTGAATCGTCAGCTGTGCGGATCTGTGTGTTTTTTGTATGTACCCCACAGCGGCAGCGGTTAAGTCTTTTAATGAGGTTCAAGTATCTTGATAATTCGTATTGTCACTGGATGAATGAACTTTGTACATTTTAAAAAAAAATCCAATCTACTATGGTAAAATAAAGTTGAGAGACTTTCCTCAGTACCGATATCACCTGGAACATTTTTCTCTATTTTTGTTTGCATGAAGGAAACTTGGGTATATTTTCAGGCCCCCCGCTTCAATTGTTCAGTGGCATTTTCTCGAGGATGGAATGAATCCGACAAGTCACAACTCACAAGAACTGAGTTCTTGGATCTTACGCACTTGGTTTGGAGACTGTTGATGGTAACACGGCCATCACAATATGAGTCGTTCGCAATAGGAAATGCATTCAGTGTCCTATCAAATGTCCGTAGCGGTAGAGTTCTTCGAGTGGCTCATTTGCATATCATAATAATCAATGCTTTTACTACCAAAGACAATAACAATGATAACTCATTTTTGAACTGTGCAATACTTTATCGTGGTGCCTGGTGGTATAATGACTGTGTCCGATATGCAAATTAGAATGCATTCATTTGACAGTAACAACACGGCACAGTCCTTTGTGTCGTGGTTCGAGCGATACCGTGTATTTCAAAGCAACACTCTGTTATTCTACCCCCCCCCCCGAAAAAAAATAGGTAAAATACTTTTAAACAATTTCATTTTAATTTGTGCCGTTGTAGTGCACTGTTAAAAATGTGCATTAAAATAACGGCGTTTTGACTGGCAGCTAGGACTCACAACAGTTAAAATGGCGTTATTTTACCAGTATTTGCACGTTTCGAGTCCTTTTTTTACAGTTATTTGCACGTTTCGAGTCCCGGCTGACAGTCAAAATGACGTTTTTTTAAGAACATTTTTAACAGTGTGGTCTTAATAACCATGCATATTAATTTTATTTTTCATAGGGAGCAAAAACTTACATATTTTGAAGTCGAATTGCCCAAGCCCAAAACAACCTCATTCCCCGCCTTGCGCTATCTTGAACTATTGTTGTATGAGTACGATGTCCTTAAGGATGGTACGTACGGCTACAGAAACACTCCCGGGCTATTTTACCGTATACGGCTACCGAACCTTGGGGTTTACTCCAGGAGATAGATGGCTTTAATCAGAATTTTTGGTGACCAAGTTTTTCGAGCTTATCTTAGTAAAAAAATGCACCAATTCCAAAAAGCAGTCTTATTGACGCCACTCAAGACATTTGGCCATTTGGCCACTTTTGGCCAAAAATGGAAATTTTTGGATCAGAATCTTTCAAATAATCAGAATTATTGGTGACCATGTTTTGTACATCCTGTCCTGTGTAAAAGAGAGTTCTGAATCCAAAACAAGTAGTCTTATTAACCCCACTTATGACATTTTGGACAAATTTGGCCAAAAAATGACCATTTTAATCAAATTAGGTTACACAATGAGAATGGTCGGTGGCCATGATTTTACCATCCTATACTATGTAAAAGGGTGTTGATTCTTCTGATCCCACTCATGACATTTTGGTCACTTTTGGCCAAAATGACCACGTTGACCATAGTTTGCCAAATAATCAGAAACGTGACCACGCTTTGATAAGCCTTCCTATGGCACATTTGAAAAAAAGTGCGCCCTCTAGATTTGTCAAAATTGATATTTTGCATGGTTGTAAAGGACATTAGCCCTCACCTGAAATTATTAAGCCCAAATCAGCGCGCTTATGGGTAAATAAAACGATTTTATAATTAATGTCGCCGGCGACAGTAATTCAGCAGACGATGCGGAAATGGCGTGTAACACAAGAAAACACACGCTAGAGTTGACTCTCACGTATAGGTATAGTGCTCTTACCACAATGCAATTCTTCAAATACAAATTTTGCACTGCTTATCATATGAATTTAGAGTGACAAAAAGTACCTAAATGAACAGAACTCATCCCAATCTTGCATTTGAAGTGTTCTTTGTCTTTATAAAGTCATTGTGACACCCAGTGCTATGCAAAATTTATATTGGAAGAAAAAGAAATGCATTGTGGGAAGAATACTATACCTCCTCTTCTCTGAAAGTATGGACTCGGAAGTTTATCACAGATGTAAAAGATGACAATAGACAGAGGACAATGACCTTATTAGTGGCAGTGCATCTGAGGACGAAGAGGACAGTGATGACGGTGCCAGACACCTGACTAAATTAACAGAACTAGTCAAAGAAGATTGGTCCTAATTTTTATGATAAAACAATAAATGTATGATTGTACTCTGTTGTACATCATGCAGGGCAAAATATAATAAATGCATTTATTACGGCTCTAACGATGCATAGAATACGCGCCTTACAACAAATAAATACGAATTAATATACAACAACGAATGGTCTGGCTTTAACGTTACGCCATTTATCTAAGCATAGGTCAGTGAACGTAATCATTTTTTACCTAAATTCCTATCCCACCATGCACCAACGATGTACGAGTAAGATCAAGTTCAGTTTCAATGGTTTGTTCCATTGGGAGCCGGGTCATTGCAACTATTGCTTGACCCACCCTTGATTATAAAAAGACTACTAAAACGTTTACTGGTTTACACTCTTGATTTTGTTTATTTAGTGTTGTGGTTTGTAATTTTTGTAATGTTTGAGTTCTTGGTATCGGCGTAGTGTTTGTGTTTTGAGGATTTGAATCGCTATTTGGGTGTTTGTTGCGTACATGTTGTTCTGGGTTTAGATGGTGAAGTAGTTGTTGGCGGAGTGTGTTTTTGTTTCTTGGGCATTCTGTGAGATCGTGAACATGTTGACTTTGTATATCTTGATCGCAGTAATGCGCAATGTAATATACTTAGATCGATGATTGTCTGGCGTTTTTAGAAGCTTTGAGTTCTCATTCTGTTGATAGCGATTTGAGTTCGTCTTGGGTAATTTATTGAGTGCGTTGGTTGCTTGCAGTGTGTTTGTGAGGACGTCTCCAAATTACTTGATTTTGACTGTGTTTATTGAATTTGATCTTGCCATCTGTGAGGTGCTGTTTGTTGGAAAGTGTTCTTGGTTTGACGTCGACTGGTTGTGTATGATTATGTCGGTTCTGGTTTTCGTATTAAGCGAGTAATAAAATAACTAGCGCATATATATCTACGGTTTTTAGTGCATACGGTTCATTTTTGTCATAACTGTGCGAAAACCGTTTGCCTGTAAACATAAATTTTAACCAGTAACGAGTATTCTTTGATTGCCTTGTATCTTTTTTGCGCCACAAAATGCGCGCGTAGTTTAAATGAGGCGCACTAAACCGCAGCGTGCATGGAGTGAGGCATATCTACTCGTACATCGTTGGTGCATTGTGGGATAGGAATTTTCGGTAAAAACTGAATTTCCGGTAGGAACCCAGGATCCACGTATTGGTCTAGACTGGTGGACAAGCCTTCTGTTCATATTAGAGGCACCTCCACCAGGTCCTTTAAAAACTGCTCCTGAAACTTTACTAATTTCCCTGATGTTTAAAATTTTTGTTATCTTTGTTAGTTTTTCCCACACACACATTTCAAGGAGGATAAGTGATGGAGCAGAATCACAGAACTTGATTACATAATCAGATGCATAATTAACTAACCTGGGTACGATCTAATTTACAAAACGGATCGTATTGGGAATGGATGGTGATCCCCTTAATGACCCCTTGAGGTACTTGACCTTTGACCCCTGTACTTCACATGTTTAGAATTGCACACACACAAATGATCTTTTATGCGACATTTCAGCTCATGAATCACGATGCATGATTTTTTAATGTCTTGTTGACTAAGACCGGAAGTGACCCCTAAATGTGACCCCTTAACGCCGTGTAATTGTCTCTCGAAAATATTTTTAACAAGGTTTTAGAATGTCATAAGGATTATCCCTGACAATTTCAGCTCAATCGAGCTTGTTTGTAAGTTTTGACCTTTGACCTTGAACTTCTTGACCTTTGTGTCGAGACTATCATCTACCTCGCCTACTCTCCTCACATTAATGTTACTCACTGCAGCGTAACGCGGTCTTTATCTGTCTTCTTATAGGCTGAGATATAACGAATTTGGTCTTTTTTTTAAGCATATTTGCAAATTGACATTTTGACCCCCTTAATGACCTTTGATCCCTTATTAAAAAACCTCGTGACACAACCAAATTGCATTGTTCCAATGCAAATAAAAAAAATCTACTATGCTAGTTCTGGAGATAAAAATTCTTGAAATTACTTACCTTAAAACCGCAAATGACCTAATTACCTTTGAACCTCCAAAATAAAAATATCTTGCATACCACCAGGTTAACATGAATGCAAATCTGAAAGTTCAGTCACTGTACGAATGTTTGGGTTTTGAGATAAAAAAATTTGAATATTTTGGAATATTTTTCGTTTTTTGACGCGGAGTTCCCACCTGATGACTTTGACCCCATTTCAGTTTTCGAGCAACAGCGTTTGTGAAGGGTTTTAAGCTGCTCCGTATGTATGAGTCATGTTACCAATGCATTGCATAGAGCAGATAGCTATTTTTGAAGATGTTTTGAAGATTTTTCACATAAGACCGGAAGTGCCCCCTAAATGACCAGATGACCTCTCGCCACATAAACTGTTTTGTGAATGGTCCTAAGCTGCTTCACATGAGAGTCACGTT
>JAMKCH010047277.1:0-26934 GCA_023653785.1 Ophioderma brevispina | reverse complement strand
ATATTCGCTGTAGAGTGTTACATAATGGAATTCGTTGCCCCAGTAATCGGTCCAAACAAATCACAAGGAATTAAAAAAAATCATTGCATAACATGTGTCCTTTGCCCTGTGGTATGTTTAGACCGACTGCTGGGGAAACAAATCCTTTTACGTGGCACTCTTTACGAATTAAGGCCTTGGCTGAAACAGCTGTTACAAAGCTATGCCATTTGATTGCTCGTGGTTCAGGGCAGGGATTTGCAGGAATTGCAGTTTGCTAAATAGTAACCAACGAGCGATTTGGCGTCATATTACACCAGCGAAGTAGTTGCTCATCTGCAGAATATACTAAGAGGGCGCTAATCAAATATTTCTCTCTTGTCCGGTTTTCCGAAATTGTCCTATTATAGGCACCGGTGCTTGTACACGCGATTTTACGGTATAGTGTTACAAAACTCAATTTGTTGTTTCATTTCACAAATTGTGCACTAAAATGCAGAAGATTGTCCTTTTTAAGGACTCGTCTTGTTCGCACTTATTCCCCATGAATACTGTGCAGAGTTTCTTGACATTCTCACTGCTTTTCAAAGGTGGTTTACAGCTTGTAATTATTGTATAACTAAAAAGTGAACTTCTAGCAGATCCCATGTCTTAATTTGATATAAGGCCAATGAAAATCAATGTTATGTTTCCCGTAACATTTTTTGCAAATCATAATGAGGCAACTATTTCATTTTTCATTATTCATTATTCGTAATTTTGAAGAAACAGCCATTTCGCCAACCTTCAGCATCCTCTAAAACGGCTTAATGTATTCGGCGCGGGCGCAGGCATACAAATGCGGGATTCTCAGGATTTTATGGTAGGCCGTTGCGTCTAAAAACCATGTTTTTATGGGGCATTGCCTGAAACCCAAATCGGCCCTTTTCTGTCCAAATTGGTCAAAATAATGGATGTTGTAAACAATGCACACTTTTGAAGGTTTCCGGAAGGTTGGGGGGTAGACCAATGCCAACCTAGTACAGCAACAGATCTACATCACTTTCGCTTAAACCCGAGTGCTAGTCCATTCAAAGACCGTAATCGGCTCTGCCTATCGAACGGTCCCACACAGGCTTGACTACGGCCTAGGTCTGGTCAAGAATATTTAAATCAAATGAATATTGGAAATGCACTGTTTGCATCGAGGTTTATCACTAACCCGACGGATTGAACGTCATATTTTTTCTTAAATTATGATATTTTTTACAACCCTTCCCCTCTTTTGAACGAAGGTTTAAGATCCGCTTTTGTAATGTACCCGAGACAGAGACTGCCATAAATAAATGCACCGGCAGTTTCCCTAAATTAACCGTTTGGAATCCCCCAATGCCCAAATTGAGAAGATCGGTCATACCTCCAAGGTTTTTGGATGGTTCCAGGTGTTTTTGGCCTGCTTTGTGTTCCAATGGTTGATGAGGATTGCCTGGCCTTCGATTCAACCTATTTGCTTCAAAATAGTCAAAATAATGAAAAGAAAGTGGACACCTTGGATGGTGCCAGATTGGTTCTGATGGTTCCAAGTTTTCTCGGTTCCTATGTGTAGCCAATGTTGTTGAACATTGCCTGAACACAAATCGGCCATTTTTGTTATAAAATGGACAAATATTATTTTTAACAAAAGTGGACACTTCGGCGGTTTCTGGAAAGGTTTTTGGGTGGTTCCCGGTGTTTTTTGCCCTTCTTTGTGTTTTCAAATGGTTGATGAGGATTGCCTGGCCTTCGATTCCAAAACTTTCTTCAAATGGACAAAATAAATGATTTTTAAAAGAATAAAATAACAAAAACACCTCAAAAATTATTCATTTTAATGTTTTCCATTTTTCCTCGGTTCCTTTGTGTATAAATGGTTGTTAAACATTGCCTTGAACACAAATCGACCATTTTTTTTTTTGTATAAAATGGACAATATAATGATTTTTTAACAACAAGTGGACCCTTCGGGAGGTTTCTTGGCAAGTTTTTTTTGATGGCTTCCCGGTGTTTTAGGCCGCTTTTTTTTCAAATGGTTGATGTACCCATAAAAGGTTAATATTTTACTGTTAATGCCAGGTTTTCTGTAAAAAAACCCAAACTATACAACCAGATAGAAGCCTATCCCCCCTATATCTCTTTGAGGTTAACGACCGGAAGTTTCAAATCCCCAATGACCCTCTATACATGGATAGCGGGCTCCGCAACTAATTGAATGGTCGTCGATTCCCCAGCAGCCATTTTAAGCCCGGGCCAAACATTGGGAGCCATCGGACTGAGTCAATGCGCAATATACAAAATGTACTACCCCGATAAAATATTCTTGTAAATTTTGAACGAAAATCTTAATATATTATCGACAAGTTATTCCACAGTCATGTGCCCCTGGGCCCCCTGCCCTGGTCCCCCCTGTCCCCTTGCCCCCCTGTGCCCCCTGACCCCCACTGGGGCTTCGCCCATGGGCCTACTACTTCGTCCCTTCTCCCTCCGGTCCCCCCTGACCCTTCCGAGTCTCCCCGAGCTCTCTGGGCCCCCTTGGCCCATGTCCTCCTGCCCCCTGGGTCATTCCCCCGCCACTTTCACCATTCCCCTCCCCTCCTTTTTCCCTTCCCTCCCTTCCCCCCTTCCCCCTCTCCTTCCCCCCCCGTCCCCACCGGGGGGGGGTGGGACTCATTCAGAAAGTGACGGGATTGGCGGATTGAACTTTCAAGTATGGTATTTGCTGAGTAACTTTAAGGGGGAAGGGGGTCATTTGTGAGGAGGATGCAAAACTGGGGTCAATCACTGATGCCTCTCACATTTTGTGAAAAAAGATGTCCCATTCTCCAGCAAATTCTAACCATTCAAAACCCAGTTTTATATTGTATAACATTAAAAAGAGGGGCTTTCTGAGAGCATGAAATAGAAAAAGGGGTCATTCAGTTCCATTTTGATTAAAAATGTGAGGCCTCACTTAGATTTAAAAAGGGGGGATTGCCATTGACAGCAGGGATAAAAAACAAAAGGAGGTCATAGGCCGCAATCCCGTCAACTATTTTTTAGGGAAGTGCCCCCCCCAGGTCCCTTCCCTTCCTCCTTTCCCTTCTTCCCTCCGTCCTCTTATTTCTATTTATTCATATAATAAAGGGAAGTTGGGATTTATTCCTTCAATTGTTCCTTCGTTCATTCATTCATGCATTCATTTATTTCTCTATTTAAACCAAATACGCAATTTTTTTATGTTATACCCTGTTCTGCTATTTAATGTAGGTGTTTTCGAAACAAACCAGACCTCGAACAACGACCCACGACCTCGAAACACCAGACCGGAAGTGAATTCTAAAACATACCTCAGACTCGAAACATCATGACCCCGGAATGAATTCACTTCGGTCTGAGGTCTGTTGTTTTCGAGTCTGGGTTCCTTTCGAAACCACCCAGGGGGGGGATGTCTCGAACCACCAGACCTCGAACACCAGACCGGAAGTGAATTCACTTACAGTTCCATTCAACGGACCTATTCAACGGGATTTCAGTTCTCCTAAGTAAAGACCTCCATTTAGGTTACGTCAGTCCCACAGCCCCCCCCCCGCCACATTTCAAGTATTTACACCCTTTCATTTTTAAAAAAAAATGCAAAAACATTTTATGAAAACTATCCCCAAAATTCGTAATTATTAAATTGGCCGTTTTCAGCGGGAGCAGAATCATGTTCTTGCGTAGGAGTGCTGCATTTTGTCTTAAAATCGCTTAAAGGTCGCCAAATAATTTTTATTTATTAAAATTGAGCATCGAATACAACTTCCGGCGACCATGTGTTGCCCGTGAACTTTCTGCCGGACGTTCTGCCGTTTTTCCAACATGGTACAGGGTCTACGCTTAGGACTGGCGGGATGCACCTCGCAAGTAAAATTGTAAGCTGCAAGCGTTAAGAAAAGATTCACAATGTTCAATCTACAAATTAAGGAGAAACGCTTCCTCATGGCATATCGCCTAAACTTCAGTGATTAACTTCACGACACATATTGCGGTAAACTTACAACACTAATAAGAATGACTTTTATCGATCAAAAACCATCGTGAACTTGACCTTGAAACTCAATTTAGCAGGCACTTACCCGTGCCAGGGCACGGTGAGGGTCTACTTGAATTTCAAAAAATCAGGACCCGAGATTGAAATGTTATTTGCGGGAAAAATTAACTTCGGGTCTGAGGTCTGGTGTTTCGAGGTCTTGGGTGTTTCGGAAACACCCGGGGGTGTTTCGAAACACCCCCACGACATCGAAACAAACAGACCCAGACCCGGAAGTGAATTCACTTCCGGCGGGTATGGTTGGATGTTTCGAGAGAGGAGCGGTCTGGTGTGTTGTTTCGAAACACCGGGGAATGTTTCGAGAGACCAGACCTCGAAACAACAGGGACCTTCCGACCCGGAAGTGAATTTACTTCCGGGTCTGAGTTTTCGAGGTCTGATGTTGTTTCGAGGTCTGATCTTTCGAAACATCCCCCGGGTGTTTCGAAAAACACCAGACCTCGAAAACACCAGACCCGGAAGTGAATTCACTTCCGGGTCTGGTGTTTGAGGGGCTGGGGTCTGTTGTTTCGAGGTCTGGTCTTTCGAACCATCCCCCGGGTGTTTCGAAACACCCAAACAGGAAGTGAATTCCACTTCGGGTATGGTGTTCGAGTCTGTTGTTTCGAGGTCTCGGGTCTGTTGTTTCGAGGTCTGGTCTTTCGAAACACCCATTTATTTACGTAGCATTTATTTATTTATTATTTACCATTTCCTCAGTTTGTTCGTGATTTTTTGCGGAATTTTTCCTTATTTTGTTTTCATTGGATGATCATTTTGTAATATAACAAAATCCTTCTTTAATTTTTCCCTTATTTTGAGTAAATTTCAAATGTTAACGTTTACAAGGTGCATTTGAAAAGTAGTGCAGTGAGACGGTTTTTTGCCCTTTTTATTATGCGGGACAAAAGGTTTCACTTTGAATCGCCACCCGCTGTCTAGGTATTAAACGTCTCGCCCTCTTCCCATTCATCATTATCTATTGTCCGTCTTTTTTTATATATGACCATTATTTGCCGGAAGTGTATCAGCAAGCTAGATGGACCATGTATTTGAAAATATGGTCATCTAGATGACCCTTCCGCAAAAAATAATGGTTCATGTAAACAAAGAAACATACTATAGGATTGGTGTAGAAACACGTTACCATTGTCTGGGGGACGGGATTATTTAAATAATCGCAGTATGGAACCACCTGCCATGGTCGCAACAACTCCCTGTAATTAAAGGGAGTTATTTGCGAGACAACAAAAAAGTCTGTTCAGGCGAATGCCACAGCGTACGATTATTCCATGGGTGTCGTAAGCAGGATTGTATTTAAAATGCATAAGCTATGGTGTCGCTTGTGACTGATATGGTCAATGGGTCACTTACAGTAAAAAGAAATAATTCCACAAGTTTATAATACTGTTAATACTCTGGAATAAAAGTTAGAATTAATGTTAGTGAATACCAATTATCGTGGACTTCTTATATTCTATTTTGCACAAAAGAACGGGTACTGCAGTATTTTTTTATTTTTGTAAAGAAAATTCCAACGGGACTGTCCCATGACAAATGACATTTTTAAAACACTAAAGCAATTCGGACAAACAAGTATTACTGTAATCATTCCAAAATCGCCCGTTAATTCAAATAGACCATACCTATAGCAAAATGACAGAGTTGGCTCCCTAAGACGCTCCAACTCTGTCACAACGTAAAGGAACATTGTGATCGGTCATCCGACCTTCTATAAATGAAAATAATGACCAAATGTCTTATGGCATACCGTGCAGAACACCAGGGGATATATAGTGTGCTCAGCAGCGGTCGGAATGCTTCCCAACATTTCACCCAGGATGTGGCAATTGGGTTTCGTGCATGTAACAAAAACTGCACATATTTCAGCCTAAAGGCCCGGGAACAATCCACAATAACCACAATCTAAGCTTTTCACGAGTCCACGCATTTAATGATATAAATTCGGTTGTGTCAGTGATGGTGTATTCTGAATTAAAATCGTATCTGAACGAGGGTATAGGAAATTGGGGACTGTACAGTCATCTGCTTTGCACCTGGACCACATTCCCTTTGTCTTGGTGATGTAGTGTTGCCGACCACCGCCCGCCGTTAAGCCGAAACAAAGATTTCCTCTATGGGTTTAGTGTTCATAGGTGAGTAGACAATACATCCAGCTGAATGCCCAAAGATCGAATACATCTAGTAGATTATACCCCTTGGATTATCTATGGGTGATAGACTCGTTACACATGCTATATAGGAAGGAAATCGGGTGCTTTTAAAGAAAAAAGTTAGGCTTATGTCCTTTTAACCGTTAAATTATAAACAGTATCCAATGGTGCCGCTATTGGATAAATTCCATTTAATCCTTTGCTCGACCTTTATTAAGATAAAGGTCTCCAACCAAACCATTCGCGAATATAATGGTCGTCTAGAGATATGTTTCGCTTGGCTAGTTTCTGACATGTCCCTCGCCTTGCGGCTCGACATGGTCAGAAAGACTAGCAATCTCAAGCATCTCTAGCCGACCAGTAATATTCGCGAATGGTCTGTTGGACCCTTTATCCATTACATCTGGTCATGCAAGTCCCGGACTGATAACGCCTAACCCCTTTAGTTATGTCTTCGGCATATGTGACGATAGACTACCACCGTGGGAAATTGCCACCCACCCACAGTTCCGGGCCGAATACATTAAGCCTTTTATATGGGTAGGCCGTTCTGACTTAAAACCATGCTTTTGTTAGTGGGATGGAACACCATAGGTGTTTTTATGCTTTTATTGGTGTTTTGCCTTATACCCCTGGGGATCCACCTTCAACCCCGGGGTCCTTTTTAATGGGTGCGGGGATGGTCTAGGGGTCCCCTTAAAGGTTTTGGAGTAGAATTGAATTCATTCGTGTTAATCTTCCCAACATCTGGGGCCATAACAACTTAGTTGGATTTTTTACCGCGTCTCTCCCCATCAGCTAGAAAAGTTTCGGGGCGGATCTAAATGTGTTTTGGGTGTTATGGTTGCCCAGGAGGCCCTATTTGGGTTCGGGAAGGGTGGGGACCATCTCCCTACTCACGTTCTCGGACCCCCCTTTCTTAGTGGTGCGAAGGTTCCAGTGCTGGAGGGGGGGATTTGGCTGGCTGGGGAGAGGTTTCCTCTTTTCAACTGATTTCCTCTTTTTTTGAAAATCTTTTGTTGCTAACATGTAAGCTTTTTCTTATATTTCAGCATTTTTTGGCTTTTTACTCTGATTTGACCCTAAGATTTTTCCTTTTTCCCCTCTTTTGGCCCTGTTATGGTGGCCTCTCACAGCCATAATAGAAATTACTTCCAAATGTCGATATCCGCAAAATGCACAAAAACATTTGGATTTTCATTTATTTTTTCCACTGTGGGGGGGGGAGAACATCCCAAATCCCCCAGGACACACTCCGTAACACACCAACATCCAGGTCTATGAAAGTATATAGGAGTAAATGGTTTTATTACTCCGGATAATAGTAGCAAAATACAACACAAATAAAAATTTACTCCCAAATGGCAATCGGGTTTCATTTTTATCTTTCCCCAAAACTTCTGAGGGGGAGCACCCTCACCATCTCAGGGATTATTTTTTTATGGGGGTGCTGACTTCGAAAAATTGGGTCTTTTTCGAAAAGAGTGGACTTTTTTTTGCTAAAGTGACCTAACTTCCCCCCCCCCCCTAAAAATGGCCCTTTTGGAACTTTTTGAAGTGTTAATCACCAAAATGGACTTCTTCGCCGTCAAAAATTTCCTCCTAAATTTTTGGGACTCTTGTTTCACATCAAAAAATTTTCAGCAAAATACGGGCGTACGGGCCTGGATAATCTAGCAACCGACTAGCCTGCCAGGCATAACACCTAACCTTCCACAGTCCTAGAAAGTAGGGTCAAGATTATGGAAATTTATTCCAATAATAGTCACCAAAACACCAAAATCAGTTCCCCTAACAATTTTGCACCAAATGGCACATTTTTGTTTCAATTTTAATTTCCCAATCAATTTTATTTTTGACGATTCGTACAGAAGGCCAATGTTGGGTTCCAGGGGCAATGTTTTTAGCAACCATTGATACACAAAGGAACCGAGAATAACTGGGACCCATTCAGAAACAATCTTGAACCATCCAAAGTGTCCACTTTCTTTAAAAATATTTTTGAAGCCATAATAGTTAATCGAGGGCCACGCAATGCTCATCACACATTGGAACACAAAGCAAGCCAAAAAACCACTTGCAACCAATCCCAAACCTCCGGGAAAATGTCCAAGTGTTTCCACTTTTTGTTTTAAAAAACATTATTCAGTTGTTTGCCAATTATGGACAGAAATGGCCAATTGGGGTTCCAGGCAATGGTATCAACCATTGAACACGAAGGAGCGAAAAACACATGGAACCATCAAAAGACCTTAGTCGGGGGATGTGGGGGTGGGGTTGGGTGGGGGTGGTGGTGGTGGGGGGGCTAAAACACGCTCTGCTCAAATTTGGGCATTGGGGTCCCAACGGTTAATTTGGGAACTGCTAAGTGATTTTATTATGGCAGACTATGTCTCAGTGACATACAAAATCAGCTCTAAAGGTTCGTCATACTACACGCAACGTGCGTTGCGGTAGTTGCAGTGCTCGAATTAGGGTCTCTGTCCGGTCTGACTTGGGTACTGCAACCGAGTTAAATTTATTTAATGCACTGCAAGCCGGTGCGGGAGTTGCTGCAGCAGTGATAGATATATCGGACATTGCACTGCACAGTGCAGGTAGTATGAACGGGACTTTAGTTCATTCATTACTAACGAAGTTGTAGCGGGGTAAGTTGCAGGCTCAAAATTGGTCTCTGTCCAGTATGCATTGCGGTACTGGCAACCGAGTTATATTAATTTAACTCAGCTGAAGACAGGTTACGTTGAG
Source organism: Ophioderma brevispina (assembly GCA_023653785.1). NCBI lineage: Eukaryota > Metazoa > Echinodermata > Ophiuroidea > Amphilepidida > Ophiodermatidae > Ophioderma > Ophioderma brevispina. The sequence continues at coordinate 17,970 of JAMKCH010047277.1, read as the reverse complement.
TTGCTGACAGCAAATGTGATCGAATATCGCACGCACTGCGCAGTGCAGCGTAGTCTGAACAACCTTAAACCTTCGTTCAAAAGATCTTAGTAACATATGATAAGTTTTAAAAAAATATTGACATCAAAATCCGTCGAGGTAGTGGATTAACCTCCGCGCAAAACAGTGCAATTACCAATTTTAACGGTCATTTAGATTAAATATTTCTGACCAGGCCTAGCATTTAGTCAAGCTGTGTGTGACCGTTCGATATCGTAAGAGCGCCTCCTACCGTTATCGTCTTGAAATAGGGGGGGGGGGGGGGGGGGAACTAGCACTCGGGTTAGCCGGAAGTTGATGTAGATGGTGCTGTTATAAGTTGGACATCTACCCCCCCCCCCACGGACCTTCCGGGAAACCTTCAAAGTGTCCACATTTGTTTAAAAATCATTATTTTACCAATTGGACAGAAATGGCGGCGATTTGGGTTTAAATGTTTTTACACGAAACGGCCTACCATATAATCCTGCGAATCCCGCATTTGTATGCGGCGCCTGCGCCCGCGCCAAATAACATTAAGCCTCTAAAACCTACAATATTGTGTCAAACCACAATGCATAAATTTAGCAATGATTTTGAACTGTCTTGAGTTAATTGCTTATAAGAAATCACATAGACAAGATATCATCACGAGAAGAAACCTTGATATTTCTTACCCAAATACCAAAATAATGACTTTTTAGGGATTTTCAGAATATCAAACGCGGGGCAGAAAATGTCATAACGCGGGCGGTTACGGGAAAAATACACATCGACTTTATACTCCTAAATTGAATCGATTAGGCCCAAATTAATTGGTCGAGCTATGAGTTGCAAAAATATTGGGCGAGGAACAAAACAGTTGATGCCAAATATTTTAAAAACCTCATAGCGAGGACCAATTAATCATGGGCGTAACTCATCAGTAATTTTATCACTGATCATGGTTTTGGATCCGATATTTTCCCACACTGGACTCTACACAAAACCATGATAATGATGAACAAACAACTCGGTATGTGGGTAGTGGTGATGCACGAGGCCTACTACGTACGTACTGTGTCATCTTATTTGTGCATATTAATGAGCTTCATTGCATATTTGCAGAAGGAGTTCCATGTGGCCCCCCTATCATGAATGTTGGCAGCTTTTCCGAAATTAGAACCATCGGATAAGGTTGCAGAATTCGGAGAAATTTGAATTTTTAACAATTCAGTATGTTTTATGAGCCATACCTTTGTCGAAGTTACTGACATGACTGGGTGAAGTGTCAAACTCAAACATGTCAAAAGAAGAAAAACCTATTTTTCCATTTATAAGCCTACAGAGTGTTCATAAATTCTTTGGTGGGGGATTGGAAAAGATGGAGCTTCAGGGACATCAACACATTATTGATTCCCCCATTTTAGGTTTAAAAAATTGCCTATGTCACTTATGATACCCTTTTGTTTTAAAAGTTTTTGATCCCAAAAAGCAGCAAATTGCAGCGGCAGGTACGAATCCCTCTAGCCAGTGTTAGGGGGCGGGACCAGGGCCGGGTGGTCCAGCCCACAATTCAGAGGAAGGGGCCCGGACCAGGTAAAAAGTGATGAGTCATGGCGAAAAGCAAGTGGTCCGGGCTGGGTGTGGTCTGCTCACCACAAAGTTGCAGAACCCTTGCAATATTCGCTTTGTAAATGTATATATATTCTGATTTGATAGAACCATTTTAAATTTTGTAAGTAGTTCACAAGAAATCTCAAGTTGGGTAATGGCATTCAAAAACAAAAATTGTTAGGTCATGTTACTTGACATGTAAGGTTATTGTGTAAAATATCATTGGTAAGCATAGATGTAACATTGAATTTCAATTCTGTAAACTCTTGCCAATTTTAGAAAAACAAAAATTGTTGGAGGGGAAACTTACAAAAAAAATACCTACTGCAATCAAATGTGAAATTGGGAAAAATATTAGAAAGTTGGTGTGGATGGCATGGGGGTGGGGCGGCATGGGGTGTCCCCCTCGTGAGCGAAGCGGGGAAGCCTCACAACAGGTGTATTGGGTTCCTAGCAAAGCTGATAAAAACAATTGTACATATAAGCTTACATAGCCTAGCTGCATTCTCAAAGGGGAACCTAGGTAAAATAGTAATGAATTTGGTTGGACTAAAATATGTAGGTAGGGTGGCCACAATGTGTTTCACCAATGCATTTTCTAATGGAAAGTTGATGTTCTCTAAAAATTAAAATGGATAATATTAATAAAATGACACTGTGGTAAAGGTATGTTTTAAGGAGAAGAGATCCTTAAAATGTTTGATCCCATTTAATGACCGCCTGGGAAAAAATTTTTGATCTGATTTTTTGGGACCTATTTATTTATTTTTTTGATCCCCATATATTTCCACCCATACCAGGGGAGTTATGAACACTTTATTATGTCAGGGCTTAGGTGTTTGATTTAACTGTTATGGCAAAAAGTGGCCTCATTTGGCAAACAGGTAAACTTGCTCTAATTCCACGGCCTAAAAAATGTTACTGTTTAGGCCTATCGCCCACACTACAAACATGAAAACACCAGCAGGCACTCTAAAATCTTGTTTTCCTCCCCATTTTATTATTCTTTTGGTTGTGAGCAGTAGTTAGTTATAGTTAAAGGATTAGCAGGAGTTTACAATCCGAAACATCGAAAAAATCATCAAAAATTCATAAATTGTTACTGCATGGATATGCGAACAGAACCTGCAGTGGTTTGAAATCCGTGTATAAAGACAAGGCCGTCCTTTTATCTGATATTGTTAATTTTATACGTGGGTATCAAAATCCACGATTGAGCTATAATGCCTTTCCTGGTGATATCACAGCTTTTCCTCGGTGAGATTGTGCAACATGATCAATACAGTTTGACATCAACACAAACATCATTGGGTCTTCTGTACTGGTGGAAAACCACAATTAGCCTATTAGTGCAGCATTTGGAAACAACTTCCTCAATACTTCTATTTTCACTATTTGGTGGTTTGGTGGTTTGTTTCTAGCAGTTATATGGAATTGAGCACACTTATCCTGATTTACAAGTGTAAAAATGCCATTTCGAAATTGTTTTTTTTTTATTACTCTCGCATTCGGTTAGTTAGTTATTAGTAGTCATAAAGTAAATCCGTCCAAATGAGGGAAAACACCAAGCAAGCCTTTATCAAGCTTTTGGGATCCTTTTCAGGTTCCTCGGATGTTAGGGGTAATACCCAGGAAGCATTAGTCCTCCTGCGCTGACTCTGTAATATGTACAATAATGTCATCTACTTAATCAACATAGATGTTATGTAAACGTCATGTGAAGTCCAATAATTGGGAATACGGATACAAATCAGTACTGGTCTTTTTTCATAAATTTGCCCAGGAGGCATGTTATCAGCCAGCATACAACTAGGGCTGTAAAAATATAATTTCAGAGCAAGTGGCAAACATTTCCTTCAAAAGTCAACTCCCTGATTAAGAAATACTTTTCCTTCACATCTTTATGTTAAATTCTTTAGTGTAAATGTGTTGGGAACTCCTGCCGAAGTGGGCTGGTTGGAAATAGTGTCTTTCTGTAAAACAGCTACAGAGGGTAAAGTGCCAAGGAGCATTGTTGCAGAGTATGAATTAATGCGGTTGTCATTCGGCCAGAGGGTACTGACCAGGGGGGGCCAGTTGGCCCCTCTGGCCCTCGACACAAAAGAGGGAAGAATGGACCAAAATATGCATTTTCATCCCCCTTTTATTGGAATTCAACCCCAATTTCAGGCTAAATTTGGGCAAAATTAAAGTAAAGTTGTCAATGTTTGCGCAACTATCTGAGCCATTTTTTGTCAAATTCAGATTAATTGGAGCAAATCGCCGGGAGATTTTATGAATTTTGCCCTCTATGGGGGCGACTTGGAAATTGCCCCTTCTGGATGAACTGCCTCGGTACGCCACTGCATTTGCGAGTGTGATTATTGCCTGCTGGCATTTAGTCCACAGGCGTGGTGTGGTAAGGTAAAGTAGCAGAACCTTATTTTAATTTGCCATACACTTTCATTTCACTAATTTGAGCTGTCATAAAGGAAGCTTTAAAAAGCCGTATCAGTTATTAATTAATAAGAGTAGGTAGGGATGTAGGTGGAAACCTGGTGCACCCTCTCAAGTCGTCATGGATCCCTGGGCATCGTTGGAAAGCAGGGTCTAAACCACTAAAAAGATTTACCCAGGTAAATAACAAAAACTTTGGGTTGGCCAAAAAATAAAATTGTTGTATTGGAGTAACCACCTACCTAAGTTTTGAAAATCAAGACCTGTACAAAAGTATATCTACCCTATTTTTTATTTTAAAAAATGTTATTTTCAGTTGTTTTTACCCTGATTTTTAACTGATTGTCTCAATATTTCGTGATTTTTTTGTCTAACCTAACACCTCCTGCAAACTTCCTAGGTTCTTTGCATTTATTGTCTAGCTGTTCCTGGTGGAACTTGGCACTTCTCTTTAAGATTTCAATAATAAGAGTCAAAAAGTATCAATATTAATAACATTACATAGACTATGGTGAGGATTTGATGTAGTAATGCTTATAATAAAAAATCTTCCCGCCCTACACTATTGTGCACTGGCCCGTTAATCAAATACAACTTTTTTTGGCCTTAGGTCTTTCAAATGAAATATAATTTTTAAAAAATGGTTGCCGTTGAGTAGTGTTCCTTAAAAAGGAATGACATGTCATGCCCATTCAAAAAGGAGAAAATGCTTCGACATAGAAATGTACTGAATGTTAACTGGTGGTTTATAATTTAGGGAACGGTCATTGTCTACGAGGGCGTGGGCTCGAGAAATTTCCCGATGGACACAAGCAAAGTTACACATCCACCTATGTAAGATGTTAAATTCACATGGACTCCCATTACCTCATTGAATTTTACATAGCCCAACCTTAATTGTAAAACGAGAGCAAGCCCACACAATTTAAGGTGGTAGGTGTGAACGGGCAAGATGCAAACCATATTGATTTAACACATCAAACGTTCCTGCAAATTTACGAGTAAGCCAAAAACTATTCAGAGCTCGATGTACTTGGGTGCACACATGATGTAACTTTTCGTGATGATGTAAAGGTTTCTGTACTACATGCACATTGTGCATGCGAAATATTATAAATAATTTCATTTTCATTACATCGTATGCATTTTTACATGTGTAGAAAAAAACTTAAAATATAAAACTAAAAAAGGTATAAAATCTGTATTTTAGACTTATGTATTATTATGTTACAAGGAATTCACAGTTCTTTAAGGCATTGCCCTATGAACGTGTGGACCCAATCAGCCTCAAAAAGTATAACAGTCTGGATTGGGAACCACTTTGTAAGGTTATAAGGTTTCCATGTGCAGGTGTGAACATATGATTGGTCATGCAGAATGTTCCATTGATTGTGCATGTAAGTTTTCGGAATTGCAGACAAAATGCATGTATAGGTTTTATTTTGTAATTCGAGGGTATGAAATATTACTGACATCTCTTTAGTTACATTGGGCCTACGTATGCAATTAGATTCTAGTTATTTATAGTCAATGAGCCAAGCAAATTTTGTATCCTGAAAGGGGAAAAAGCGACACTTATTATGCGCATCCGTCTATACCATGGCCACACAAAAATGCAGATAGCATTTCGGCAAATGGTAGTATATAGCCAGGGGGTAACCAAAGTTTAACAGGGGGGGGGAATTTAAAAATGCCTCAATCATGTTGAAAAGTATACCACATTATTGTCTGATCATAAGATTCAAAAGTATTGTTTTACTAACTACAGCCTAAAGTTTTGGAGTTAGAGGCTAAAATCTAAAACAGCCCCAAAAATCCAAAGGGTCATTTTCAGTTGTCAGGGGTCAAATTCAAAGTTGCTCGATTTGGTAAAATATGTGAATAGTATTGGTTGAGCTCATATGATTAAAATAAGGAATCGTTTGACGTCTAGAACGCTTAGTTATCAATGTAGGATAGGGGAAATAAAGGTATATCAACCATTGTATCAATGGGGCTTGACATTGTTCCCCCTACGTTGGTAACTAAGCAGTTGAGACACTCAAAAACATCCTTATGATGGATGACCTCCCAAAATTTTGCCCTTGCATCCGGAATCGTTGTAACTTTAAAAATTTGACCCCTCTGACAACGAAATTAACCTTTTGACGGTTTTTGGCGGTTTTTAACTTAACTCCAAAACTTTGGGGTGTAGATAGTACAAACTATATCTTCTGTGGAATCCTTTATGGTTGGATCAAATGATGTGGGAATACTTTTAACACTGTACCGGATCATTTAAAATTTTGACCCCGTAATCATAAATTGTCCGGCTACCTGGTTATAGCCAATGGTTTGGAAAAAGTGGGAATTTGGGGAAGATCCTCCAGAGAAAGTTGATTGGGGGAAACTGGCCATTTGGGGGAAATTTATACATACGATAGTGGGAAATCGTGAGAAATGAGATTATCTTCCAGGGAAATTTATTTTCAAACCCTGCGATAGCTACACCATTCACGAAAATGCTATCATGCATTTTGTGTAGAGATAGTGTAACGAGGCTGAATAATTAAGTATCGTTGGGTCTCCCTTGCAGGATCCAATTTGGCTAAAAATTTCTACGCTAAGGGACTATTAGTATTTTACCAAGAGACGAGGACATTTCCAGAAAAAGTACACCCCATTTTTTTTTAAACCAGCTTTTTTTTCTCTTTAGATATGGTCATCTATGTTCTAGTATATAGACCCGAGAACTGGTGACTAACTTAGACAAAAACATGTCTGTCTGTACTAACACCAATAACCTTCTACCCAGAACCCTTCGAAAATGGTCGGTAAATGTTTACACCAATAAAGGGACAATTTGGAGAAATTTGTATCTCGGAAAATCTCTCCATGTACCCCTTAACTACAGATTCATTGTTATCGGATACAGTGGTCAGTATTGGAATAACCATTTTTCAGAATCCCTGCTCTTCTAAACACAATGATACCTCTGGCGACGACGGATACAAATTAACACACGCCTACACACCCCAACTCCTATATTTTTCCTATGTGGGTCCAAACTCAGTTCACTGGGTTTATCTGTTTAGCTGGCTCAGGCTAGCCTAGCCGGGAGCTTGGCCCGCTAACCACCCACATACGAAGTCGCACGCGACACACACGTAACCAGCATGGACTTCAGCGCGCCCCCGTAAAGCACTATGTATAGACAGTAAAGAGTGGAAATGTTCATGGTTTGAGTGGAATTGATGGAGTTCGATGGCGAGATCTATCCATGAAAACTGACAGCATGGCGGTACTGTAGTAAACGTGTAAAAATCGGGTCAGGTCATGGAAAGGGACGAAATTAACCTAATGTCATGGCATATGACCCGGGGAATGTCATAGGTATCTACTGCTAATACTGTACAGCTAAATAGTCTTAATTGTTCCCCCACTTGACTTTACTTTTTCCAAAATACTTAAACAAACAGTCATTAAATCATGTTTTCGGCATTGTTAACCAATTACTTAAAACACAACGATGACGCAGTCTCGCACGCTGACCACAGTACGTAGAAATAGACACGACCGTTCAAAACGCACCACTCCGCCACCCATGTAGCGTTTATGTTACGAATTAAATAGCTCCGTATCCGCCTACTGTTGACCCCCCGACATGATTATTTCTGTTTTATTAAGACAACCAACAATTACATCGTTGTGGTCGTTCAAATCACACCAACGACGACCCCCTATTTGGACATGAGCTCCTAAATTTGTTTCACGAAAAACAAGGGAATACATGAAAATTAACGGGCCATACTCAAGATTTGTAATCTAAGTCGATATGGGGCGTATCATAGTGAGTAGCGATGTGACTTGACACTCATTAGCATAAGATAAGGGACAAAATGTGTTTAGGGGGAGGGCGCTATCACTCTATCGGCACTTCAAGCGCGGCAAGGGCAGTTTGAGCAGTGGCAAGGGCTGAGGATACCTGGTACATGGTCCGCACGGCCCGTCCGCAGCTGTAAATAGCGGTGACCCTGCGATGAACATGAGGTCAAGCAAGCTCGTTCAAAATGGATCCCGTTTGTACCGTTATTCATGCAAAAAAAATTACACTGGCGTTGATTCTTCCAAATCACGGATTTTGAGGGGAAAAAATTGATAGTAAACATATTTTTGACTTTAGAATATTTGTCAAGTTTTCGTGATTAAGTGTTAAACCAGGGAACGGAAAAAATGACGCTATCTGGCCGCCCCCCTGCAATAACAGCCACACTTTTGAAGAGCGCCCCCAATTTTTAATATTTTTAATCAAAGTTAATTTTGAAGCGATTTTGTAATTAGAAATTGGGATCCCAGATTATTAACAGCAGAGCTGGAAAGTAGTTTGGCGTCACATTATGAAATACTGCACACCTCAAGGACTGACTATAAACTGAATGCTGAACCAATTAAATAATATGGATGAGGGTAGATTACATGTACATATTTTTGCCCGGCTATTTAATATTGAAGGCTGTTTTCTAACAGATGTTTGAAATTATTATCGGAATCTCCGATATTAATTTATTCAATTACAAATTCTCGTTGTGACCAGAGACATTTCGAGTTGAACCCATTCCACGGTATAGTTTTCTATAAATTAAAAAAAAAAATGGGGGCGCTCTTCAAAAAAAGTGCTATTAGTGCTCTGAAAATATATAGATCGTCAATGTCCAAATTTAATGACGAAAATTGTAGGGGAGGATATGTATCGTGCATGCAAAAAGTAGGCCTAATTCCCATGCCCTGTGTCAGCATTATTTAGAAACTCTGGCAGTTCTGTAATTTTGGTAGTCAGTGGCTTAGAGATAGCCTTACAAGGCTTGAGGTGCTTTGGGAAGCCATCTAAAAAGTGTTTTGATCCCGGGGGGGTTTACTCGACTCAAAACTTGGGGATAGGTGTGCGGTCCCAGGAAAAAAAATCGGACCATGTTATAGTGACCAAATTGTACAAAATATGGGACCCCACCATTTATATAGTTTGGTTCGAATTTTAACCCATTTCTATAGTTGGCTTGAATTTCGCACCATTTTTCAAATCTTCAGGAAATTGGTCATTTTCCTATCACTTCAAATCCGAAAAATCAAACCATTTTCATTGTGATTTACCAAAAATTTAAAAAAATGACCCATTTCATAGTAAATTGCAACCAAATGAAAATTGGACCATTTGAATAGTAGCCAATGGACCTCAGGCCTCAAAAAATGATCCATCAATGTAGTAGCCAGTGGGAAAAATGACCCATTGTTCAAAGTAAAGGGTGAAATGTGCCCAATCATCGTCGGCACATATGTACCTACCTTTTCCACTGAGTACCCCCCCCACAGTTTCGATAACTAAGGTGGTTGATCATGCTGATTCTGAATGTGTCCAGAAAAATTGAATTTTTTACATTTGCAAGCAGAAATGACAAATAGTAGTTTTTAACTATGGCGCCGTTGGTGCTCAAACGGGATTAAACGTTGAAAAATGAAAATTTATCTTTCAGGCATGTGCATTTCTTTCTACTTGATACCAATCCAAACTCAGTTTTTTACGAGTGGAAACTAGAAAACAGAAGACAACGGCCTATGCAGATATTTTGTTGATTGTTTCTGTCGAACGCACGGAAGAAAAAACAGGTAGGCTTATATTGGTGAAAAAGGCCGAAAGTACATCAACTTTAAAGCATAATTGGCACATTTTGGAAGAGTGCACCCCAATGTAAAAAGTTGAATTTTGGCACAGTTACGTGGGTAATTGTTAGGAAAATAATCCTGCGAACGAGAATACTAAGAAATGCGTATTTATAACAAATAAGCGATTTGTAATTAGAATTGGGGAATCGCAGATTGGACTCTAACGGCCACAGAGCGGAAATGCTACGTTTATGTCACGTCCATGATGAAATAGTGCCAACCTCGCAGAAGATAACACCCCCATCTAAACTGACTGGCCTGACCAATAAAAACCCCCACAAATAATGGATGAGCGTAGACACGTAAATGACGCTATTTCCGGCTATTTCACATGGAAGGCCGTTTCAGCAGCCGTTGAATTATAATTGGGGATCCCGATAATATAATTATTATAATTACAAAAATTCCTTCGTTTGTGAACACAGCATTTTCGAGCTTAACATTCACAGATATATAGGTTACTAGCCAGGTACCACATGCAACCGTGTAAAAATCTCAATTTTTTTGAAATGGGGCGTCTTCAAAAAAAAATGTGGCTTTTAAAAAAATATTTTTTGGGGCCTTTGAAAGATGGATTTTTTCCCTCCAATGGGAACCCAACAGTATCATTCTTAGTCAGTTAGGCAAGTAAGAGTATGGGCCACTTTTTCACAGAATTTCACAACCCCCCAGATCCGAGATTCAAATGACCTTTAAAACCATTATTTCACACAAAAATCCTTACAAAAAGCTTAAAAAACCACAAAAAATATGGTATATGTCAAAGGTCACAACAACACAAAAAATCCATTATGAGAAAATGTTAATCAGTAACACAATGATATCCCAATAATTCCGAGAAAACTCAGAAATATTAACCACAAAAGAATTAGATGGATACTATCACTTATAGCATAAACAAGTAAAAATGCATGATTTGGAGAAATCATTATTTCAATTTAGAAAATATAAAAGAGGCATATGTTTTCCAGTCTGGATAAGTGGAAGAAATTCCCAAAGACCTACATGAAACAAACAAGAAATGTATTTACCACCCCCCCACACCACCATTAGGACCAACAACACACCGAATTTTTATTTTGTAAAAAAGATGGAAAAGAGTGCAGAAATATACAAAACTGCAATAATAACATCCAGAAAACATTAAAAAAATCCTAAAAGATAATAATGCATGCATAAATTAATGAAAAAAATCAAAACAAGAAATCTAAACACATAGTTCAAATGTCTCAAGGGACTTTCTTTATCACCTACTAATTTTTAATTTTTTTTACAGGCATCAGTCAACCACTAACCTCAGGCTTTAAATTATTTTTGGTGTTTCATAAAGACAAGCCATTAACATCCAAAAATAGACAATCATATATTTAAACAAATATTAAACTAAATCAAATCCCATGATATTTGTGTGATTTGTTCTGCTTACGTTGCATCAACCCGGTAGGCCTAACATATCGAGGAAGTGGTTTATTATCTTTTAGTCTCTTAACTAACCCAGAAGGAGCTCAGACCCAGAGCTCAGACCTTTTTATCATCACCTATTTCAATAATGCAGTCTTCTCATTACAGGCAAACATCAAATTAGAGATTTTGTACCCCCCCCCCCCCCCCCCCCCCCCGAAAAGAAGTCTGGTGCTGCCACTGGATCAAGTTTTGATGCAATATCATTGGATGAATGAGTATGGTAGTATTATCTGCAAACAAGGTTATTGGGAGGATACTCTTCATATTTATGATATTATTTACATATAGTATAAAAACGGGCATAAAATCAAACCTCCTGGAACACCACTTAATACTTCTTTACAGTATGATTTACACGAGTTGTTATACGCATATTGTTTCCTGTTATGCAAATAATCAGTGAACCATTTTAAAACAGTACCTTGAAAACCAAAGTGTTCCTGTTTATATAACAAAATATTATGATCTATTGCCAATTCTGTTCTCAGTCTGTTTGCAGTTTCTCTCTTGCATTTCTTGCTGTGACAATGGCATATTTTTTTAGATAAAACACAACTTCAAATGTTACATCCTTTTCCATCACAGTCCAACCAGCCACCTGCGGGTTCAGGGTTTAGAATAGTCCCGCTGTATCCCTGCATGTCGTAAACGGCGATTAAAAGGGACCCCTGCGGGTTTGGGGAGAATAGGCTCCTACATGTCGTATTGGCAAATCTAATATTCCAATATGATGCAGTTATAGTTATATAAGGAACTTGTATTGTTATAAGTTTGTATGGACTCAATGTATTTAGTGTGTTTTCCATGTTTAGAAAATTATTACTTGTATAAGTATATATATATGTGTTAAGCTTAAGGTCAATATCAAGTAAGTTACTTGCATAACTATAATGTGTTGTTTTACATCTATCACAAGTAGATTTATTGTCAATTAAGATGAGGCCATCCATAGAACCTGTGTTATATTTGCCTGAATATTTCAATATTGTAATAATGTATCTTGGCTTTTTCATAGGGATCTTATGTTTGTATGTTCTGATGTGGTTGTTGATTGGCAGTAAATGAAGTAGTCGTTGGTCATTCTTGCTTGATACATGGATGGGTGATGAACTGGTTCATCAGTGTATTTAATGTTATCTTTTGTAGTTAGGAACTGATCTATCAGTTTCTCTTGTAGTTGTACTTTTATTGCAGACATGTGTTTGTTTTATATTAGAAATAATTTTTTACAACAAAGGCTTTCTAGGGAGCCTGTATAGTTCTGTCAGGATATTTCTATAAAATCTATTTTATTCTTCAGTATTATTTGTTTAAAATGTTGACACATTTTATCTTAATGCATAGGCGTGCCCAGGAAATTGTATTGAGGGGGGGCTGGACTAAATATGTTCTAACCATGAGAGCGAAGCGAGCTGATCGACTAATGGATGGGGTCCAGAGGCCCGCCTTAGGGCCCCTGGTGGGTTCCAGGGGCAACGCCCCGGCGGGGGTCCAGGGGCAGAGCCCCCTGAAGCTCCGGAGGTTTTAGGGTTTCAAGACCTGAAAACTCCTTCCCTTGCGTACTCTCCTACACTTTTTTATCCGCATTGTGCATGAAAAAACTCAAATAAAACGGGGGGGTTTACTAAAATCATCCATTTGTTCTTCTTCTTTCTTTTTTCTCCTTTCTCCTTTCCTCTTTCTTTCTCCCTTCCTCTTTCTTCATTCCGCTTTTTTTCTTGAGAACTTTAAGGGGGGCTTAGCCCCAAACCCCCACCCCCCGGGACGCCAGTGTAATGACCCGATAGACACCTTGTGTGCTATTCCATTAAATGCTAATACTTACTCACTCATTTCCCTTCACATGCCAACCAAGGTCGTACCCTCCATATAGCAATTGTGAATCTCTGATTGCAATAACAAATTTACAGTGGCGCTGAAACGGGAGCACAAGACTTAGGTATGTCATTATGTAGAGGATCATGACAGAATTGAGACATATTTGATAATAGCATCAGGCAGGTTTGTGACTTTGATTGAGAGGTCACAAGAAAGCATTCGCCATACTTCAAAAAAGAGAGCATTGCTAGTAAAAAAAGATTCGCTAGTTTAAACAAAGAAAAAAGTTGTAATCTGAACCACAAAAAGTAGGCTAAATGTGAACAAAATGGGTTCGCTATTCTGAAAAAAGGAAGTTAGCTTTCTAAACCAAAAAAAGTAGTATTTATGGTTAGGTTTAGCTGGTTTTAAGAGTAGGGGTAGAGTTAGATTTAGGGGCAAATTTCTCTTTTTGGGACTAGCATCTACTGTTTTCAGTTTCAAGATTATGAGCTGTGGTTTTGGTCTTGCAACTTTTTTGTTTTCTGATTAGCAAACTTATTTTTTTTCAGATTAGCAAACTTTTTTTTTTGGACTAAGTGAACCTTTTTGTTTCCGGACAGCAACCCTGTTTATTTTTTTGTGAACTACCAACGTCTGTTTCAGACTAGTGACCCTCTTTTGTTTTTAGAGTATCGATCTTTTGTTTTGGGACCATAAATAGCAAATATTTTTTTTCAGATTGACAACCTAAATTATTTTCACATATGATCTATTTTTAAGCCTAAGTTTTTGACTAGAACCCTATTTTTCGGACTAGCGAACCTTCAAACTAGCAAACCTTATTGAAGATTGGCTGTGGCTTTCATTGTAAGAACTCCCAGCTGTTACCCATGCAATTGTCCATTTTAATTTTTAGAGCAATTTTAAGCATGGCCGAAACAATTTTGTACAACTGATATAAGTAGTTACATGCAAGACTATTACCTCCTCAAAAATCAGAAAATCCATTGCGGGAATCTTGTCCGATAGGCCTACAAAGGTCATGATTTGTGTATGTTATAGCGCCGTCTATATCTTTTTCCCAAAGGAAGACTTGTTAACTATTTTTGATAAAAAAGCATTTTTTGCATGCAAAATTTCATCAAATTTACACCGATGTTGTTAGTGCATAAATACTCCACCTTAGTCTCAAAAGTGTTTTGCAGTTGATATTTTTGTTTTATTTTCGTTTTGTCATAATACAGGAGACGTTTCAACAGCTGTGGTCCTTTACCTTTTTTTGTTGTTCAAAATTTTGGCATGTTATCGTTAACACTTCTTTTTCAGATCGTTTACCTTCACACAACCCAGCACATCGTGCCTTAATCGAAGCACAACTGATTAGGGTACAGACGTACTGCTAGTGCTAGTACTGAACGTCGTTGTGGATCGCTTGATAGTATAAAACAACCTCAACTGCTAACAGAGGAAGAAATAGTAAACTTTTGAAAGTAATTGAATATAGAGAACAAAGGGATAAGCAGCCCCGATTGCTGATCTGAACATTGAAAAAAACAAAACAAATTGTATTTTTTTTATTCTCTCGCGTTACCGCTGCTTATCCCTTATCCCTTTAACAGGGTCCATTCCCAGAGTTTTCCGTGGAGCTATTTTACATCCATAAATGTTATACAATTATTGATGCCTATAAGAGCGAAAAGTAAAAATAGATCTTGAAGTCAAATTTTTGACTTTTCCATTCCACTAGGAGAAGATGAGTGGCATGGAACAGTCAAAATTTGAGCAAATGATATATGGGCCTACATTTTACTATTTAACAATAGGCATGGCAGTCAATTTTGTTTTTATGATATTAGGAAAACACTGCAAAATTATATTAAATTTTTCCTTTATTTTTGCAACAGTTTTTTTTTTTATTCCATTGTCCTATCTCACATGAAATGACAAAATTTTTCGCATGGTCCAAGAAAAAAGTGCGCCGGCCAAAATCCAAAATGGCCGCCTTTTTCAAAGGAAAAAAGAGCCTGAAAAAACACATTTGTGGCCAAACTCTGTCATTTGTGGGACCTTTGGGGTGGAAATTTTGGTGTCTAACCCTATGTTTTGGGGGTCAGAGTATGCCATTTATGCGTTAAAATCTGTACATGTGAAATTTAGGCAGTTAGTGAATTAAGGCACATTGTTGATAATTTTGCATGTTCCAAAATTGTAACAGTTGGCAACCCAAAAGGCTGACCCAAACGCACATGCAACAACTAGAACTAGAATAACCCTTTTTAATGTAAATGTAGGTACTTCCTTGGGTACTTCTCTTGTACGGCATGAGATTGTTTTAACACCGTTTGTAGTGGTCTATTCTGTAATTAAACTTACTGTTAAAAGTTGGGGAGAACATGATGTAACCTATCATTTTCCCACTGTTACAATGATTTGATAAAACCTTGGACACAGAGTGGGATGACTACGTAGAAATGTTATCTTGGTCAAATCCTGAGGATGAAGACCTCGTGAGGAATTATAATTTTGAATAAAATATAATATATTTTTTCGGAAGCGTAAATTTTCAGCGTGGTCAAAATTTTCTGGGACCTGCGGTCCCGCAGTCCCATGGATTTTAGTAGGCCTGTAGAGAACTATACCACACAATACCAAAGATATCCATAATGACACAACAAATATACCGAACCTGTTTCCTTAACTGCACAACTGCTAGCCAATATTTTATGGTTTACAAGACAAGCAACAGTAAATACTGGGCCAACATAACGTAACTGACCTTTGACCTTTCACATTTGTGACCTACTAGGTTATAGACTAACCTGGCTGCCATAATGGGAAAAAATTGGATGGGTTAAGTCTTGCATGGCATCTGAAAAAAACTACTTTAAAATGCTTCTTACAAATAAAACCTATAAACCCTGAAAGACTATTAACAGACTCACAATTCAATAGTCCTATCAGAACTACAGCAAATGGCTTTCCAAACTTAATAGCAACCGCTTTCCAAAACTCATAGTTTTAGCCGACTTAACAGTGAACACTATTTCGTATACAGTAATTCAACTACCTTTTCAATCATTCCTCTATTTTCACTACTACACTCAAAGAGACTCCTTAAAAAACAACCTCTGTCAGCCGTTTTTTCACCTCATAAGCCTCACTATAGCTTATACTGTATGCCTATATTCTATAAAATCATCCGTGGTTTTCTAATTATATTCTTCACCCATCCTTAACATTCCGTGAAATACGAATAATTTTTAATGCATGCCTTTTTTGGGATACGTTAACTGCATGTGCAGCTCTAGGTATTTGTTGGATACAGCTCACCCCCTATTATCCAGAGAAGTCCCCTATCAAGTGATGCAGCTGTCCGCAGGACTCTACAATGTCAACAATTGTCCGAAAAAGAGATTATTGAGAACCTTATTTGCTTGTTGGGAATGATTAGCAACAGAGGAATCAGTGGTATTTCCACGAGGAGAGAATACTGGAAACATTGAAGGGTGCCCAAGAGCCAAACTGGATTTCTCACTCTCAAGAACCTATGTTTCAACCTAACCAACCACTTGCTGTTATTTGGGAAGAGTTGGGCACCAAGATGGTATATTGGTGTCTAATTTGAATGACAAGGATATTGAACTTTCCGCGTGACCACCTGATGCATGCTACTTCCGGAGATGAATCTGGCGCGCCACAAAGTGGACTGATGACATTCAGGACACTATAGAAGCAACAGATTGTGCCAGTGGTCCGGTTATAAACCAGAACTTCTTTAGTATAAAGCAATTTTGTCTTAGCAATGCCAAAGAAATTGAGACATCTTTCGCGAATTTGCTAATTAAGGTAAAATAAGCGGAAATTGTTTGTCAACAGATACTAACTCTACACCTATGTGCTTTAGCTATTTAAGATGCATTAACAGTGCTTGACCCCAAAAACATGGGTTTGAGATCACAACAATTAAAAACACCACAAAATGACAAAGTTATGCCTGAAAAAGTGATTGGGGTGAACACTCGGCCAGTTTGATTTTGCCTGGCGCACTTTTTTCCTTAGACCCCTGGGAGAAAAATTTTTGTCCATTTCATGATGTTGAAGATATAAGTAAATTGAATACACAAAACTTTTGCAAAAATAATTGAACAAAAAACGATTATTTTCACCCCTGTATCGCCCACTCCTAATGAGATCACCTGTTTGTAGTTCAAGCCATGTGATAGTCAAACTATCACTAGCCAAATCACTGCAATCATGATAAAGAGGGTTTTTTTTGTATTTAAAAGGGGATGGCAATTTAAAGGTCCCAAGCCCGATCGCTAATAGCCCGTCCCCAGAAGCCCAGATTTTACGTATGGTCACATGTTGGTATCAGAAGAACGCTACTATTTTCTTCTCATTTACCCTGTGAATCTTAGTGCCAAATGATGTTTGGTTTTGGAAAGTATGAGCGAAAATGTATCCCAATTGGTTGACCGATATTAATTTTACACAGTTCTCTATGGGGCATACAAATTCCTGTTTTCTTCCTCACTGAAACGCAATTGAAATATCCGGCGCGAAACTTAACAGGTGGGGTTTTTTGGGGTGAAGGCCAATCTATCATATGAAAAACTTCATATCTTAAATCGGTGCCCATCCCCTTAAGGATATGAATTTTCATCTTGATAGATTGGCCTTTCACCCAAAACCCCCCTGTAAAGTTTCGTGCTGATATTTTTTCAATCCGTTTTGATGCTAGAGCTAAAACTGATTTTGTAAGTCCCTTAGAAGTACGGTGTACAATTAATATTGGTCAACCAATATCTCAAATCTGGGCCAATTTTGCTCAGAACATAACTACAAACATCCTTTATCCCTAAGATTTTCACGGGTAAATAGTGGGTGAGCCAGGCATGTTGGTCGTATCACCTGGGGGGGGGGGGCAAGAGGCATTTATACCAGGGCTACCTCATGCTA
>JAMKCH010047276.1:0-11573 GCA_023653785.1 Ophioderma brevispina | reverse complement strand
CATGCGAGTATGCGTGTTTGTATGGGGTAACAATGTTAACGCTGCACTCATTGGACTCCTATGCTTGTATGCAATGACTGATTAACTTGTACTTGGTTCAATGATAGAACACATTGAACTCAACTATTTGACCTTATTTGCATATTTGTCATTATCATAATTAACTATTTGCTTATTTGTTCAGATTTGTCTGATTCAGCTAAAATGTATTGAAAATAATCTTTTTTATCAGGCCAACATGCAAAAAATCAAAAAGGAGGTCATCCAAAGGTCAAGTGCTTTGTGTTTATGTCTCCATTCTCAAACCGCAATGGCAGACGACATATGCGTTTCAGAGAATGCTGTATTTTGTAGTATTATTATTTAATAGAACCTGTATCTTGGTAAAGTTAACAAAAAGTTTACCTCAAGCTTGCAAGCTAGGTTCAAAATTTAAAACCATGTTTGTTTGTGTTTCTCCCCAAGTGTGTATTTCACAGTAGAATAAATGCTTATATTAGAATTGATGATTACAGTGGATAAGCATTTTAGAAGGTGGATAAGGTGCCTATGGCAAATGAAGTAGCATAGAAATGGAAGAAATGCTAACTTTAGGAAAATAAACCGAACACAGCATTTTTGCCACAAATACTATTCTTCCTGGTGCTTTAGGAAGCTAGAAATTATTCATTTTCTTCTTTGCTTCCTCCGGTCACAGGTATGAAGCTCTTTCAGCACCAGCTCAAGAGAGGAAACACAAGCTAGATGATGCCCGACTCCTCCATCAAATCTATCGGGATGTAGCGGATGAGTTGTCATGGATACAGGAGAAGCAGCCTCTCGCTAGCTCTGCTGACCTGGGGAAGGACTTGACAGCAGTACAAAATTTGCATAAGAAACATCAAGTAAGTTTACTGGGAGAAATATTGAAGATAATCGTGCAAGCTGAAAATAGAACTTCCACAAAATGCTTTATGTTTTTCCAACTATAATGAATTGATATTGTAGTATTTTGTAAGTTACACCTAGTTAACTGCTGATTAAAATGCTGAAAAGTGGAAGTGGAATTACTGAAGTTTTTTGACCCTTTGAAACTGAAGTGCCATTTTAGGGGCTTCCCTGAAAAAGGTCTCTGATCCAAAATGCCCCAAAAGAAGCTTCCAACCTCCTCTGGCCTATTTTGACAATCTTAAGCTAACCAGGGAGGGTATTAGGTAGTGTTACAGGCTCTATATTTAGCATAGATCACCAAATGACAATGTTTTCAGTTATTGATTGGTAGTATTGGCTGGATTTGTGCCAAAAAAGTGTCAAAAACGATACCTTAATGTATGTCACTAAAGGGTAGAAACTGGCACAGATATTTGATATTTATGATTCAGTTGAATGTTTCTATTTACGTGATGGGAGTGATGTTCAAAGAAAATTTGACGACAATTCTGGCATTGATTCAGTTGCAAGGTATAATCAGATAAACCACAGAAAACATGCTACTGCTTTTGGACCACAATAAAACCTGTTGTGCACTACACCCAATTACCAGCACCTAAAAATAATTCTCTTGTTTAAAGACACTATCAGTGATTTGCTAAATCAGAAAATCGAAAAAATCATCAAAAATCAGATTTTAGCATGTATGTAACAAGTACAGGTATCCTAACATACCCTGCAAATGATAAGACCAGAAGCAACCTAATAAGGACAGAATCGGAAATTTTAGTCATTACTGTCCGTTCGGACACTTACTACAACACGTAATTGAATGGAGAATCGTATCTTGGAACACTGCCGTTTTCTTCCTTTTCTGTCAATTCTTCAGTTGGAAAAGGTAACATACGAGAATTCTACAGACTTATCCTTCACTTTGAAGCTACTCCTGCAAATTTCAGATATTTTTCAAATCACTGATAGTGTCTTTAATGTTAAGGGGCATTTTGAGACTTACTTTTTTGAGATCTAAATAAAAAAAGAGTGTTGTGTAAATTTTATTGTGTCTGTAAACAGGCAGAAATTACAATACAAAATGGACAGAAATGACAACACGATGACATCTTTGAAATGCACCATCAGAATTAACTTAAAATTTGAAAGGCACGTACGCACATTGGTGCACATATGCTGTCAAACCTGCTGGAACAAACTACAGCCAGTGGATTAAAGCTCAATTTGAATAGAATTGATTTTTTAGGATATCTGTTGAACCATGAACAAAAAATAAGATGAGGCAGGGATCATGAAATCCATCTTTAAGTTCAAGAGACAATTTGAATTTCCCATATTCCATCCGTAAACTGAGTGGTGGCAGAAATTTCTGTGTGCTTTCATTGTTCGGGGAGGGGGGGGCTCTATTCATTCGTGAATAGAGCATCCCCCGAACAATAATAGTACGCAGAAATTCTGCCAGTGAAACAGAGAGAAAAAATCCAACTGGCCCCCAGTACTTCTATTTATCAGTATCTAAGCACTACTTTGATTGGTTACTTGGAAGGTAATATCATTTAAATACTGTACTGACCCTAGTATAGTCCCCCAATTATAACCTGAAATTAGCTTGAATTTAGGGGGTGGAATTATAATGGAATCTCCTAACATGAAACACATGAGCATCAACATTTCAGCCTCTTTTGTGTGTCAAATGAGGTGTGTGATAAACAAAAACAGGTTTGTTAAATTAATTGAATTAATTGAAGCATGAACCCAATTAATTTTGTAAAGGAAATCACTAGAAGATACTACTAAAATAGTAATGATTTTAACAAAATAGTATGTTATCTATTGCCTTCCAGCAAAAAACTTATGGTGGGATTGTAATAGGATTTTCTGCTGTTCTTCAAGATTCTTTCAAAACTTGGGGGTGGGATTATAATTGAGCATGGGACTATACTCAGGTCAGTATGGTAAAGAAGAGATGCTGTAAGAATGGTGGTACAGTTTAAACAGATATAGAAGCACTCTTTTGATTGGTTACTCAGAGGACCATCTCATATTGTGTCCTGTAATGAGCCAATCAGACAGTCTGTATCATAGATAGTAGTTCTCGTTTAATTTACTCTTTATCAGGCATTGGAAGCTGAAATTATTGCTCATGAGCCCTTGATAGATGCCGTGGCAATCACAGCCCAGAAGCTTATTGACAACAAACACTTTGCTGCTCAAGATATTGGCAAACAGACCAAGGAGATGAAGGCATCTTGGGTTAAGTTAAAAGAAGACACTGCCAAGAGGAAGGAGAAACTGTTGGATGCTGTGGAATCACATAGGGTAAGGATAACATGAGGTATTTTAAACATTTGTTTGAAAATGGCAAATTTCCTTGAAAGGGGTACTATAAGAAACTTGCAAATAAATGACAATTCATATTCAATCTGTTAAAAGAGTTCATATTTAGTCTAGAATTCGTATTCATTGTGATAAATCAGTTAGGTCAATATTTTTGAAGGTTTAAACTAGGGTTGGTCTAGTCCTCTATGAATAGACCTTTTTTCTATATGTAATAGGAAAATGTGTTTTATAGGTTAGAAAATTGTAAAATTTATCATGGATTGTTTATCATGGACACCTCCAGTTGAGTCTCTTGCTCTCCCCCTCAGGAAGTACTCAGAACCATTAAAATAGGCAAAAATGACCACTGTTTGGGAAAAAGTTAACGTTTTTGCATAAATATAAGAAAAATGTTCCTCTACAGGAAAAAAATTAAAGCAGGCAAAAATCACAAATATTGTGGTGCTAATTAAAAATATCACATTGTTAAGGCAAAAGTTTCAGAGTGTTTGGATATGTAGTAGTAGAGTAGTAAAACCAAAGTTTTAAATCCGGTTTTGTCCCCGCAAACGGGTGGCCAGATTCACCTCACATTTAAAGCAATACTGCTCTGTGAGTATTTATTGGAGCAAAAGATAATTGACTGGATGCCCTTCCTGCAATGTGCTGGATGGCCGCCATTAGCTCTCCAGAGCCGACACCCTTGTAGGTAGATCTTCTTTTTAGTTCTACCCGAGTAACCAGCTACCCTCCTCATCAGATTTCCTTAGAAACCTGATGGGGTTACAGTTTAGGTACCGACATTTTTTAGAAAATCCCTTTTCCTTTTTTTCTGGTGCTGTGACTTATCTTATGCAAGAAAGATTTTTGTCTATATTTTGAGATGTACTAGATTATTAAGATGATTGACAAAAATATGGTGGTGTTAGAAGATCTGCACTACCCATTGAAAGTTTTTGAAAATTGCGAAGAACAAGCAGACATGCTCTTGAACCTGTTAATAAAATGAGTAAAAGCAAACAAGGAATTTGTGCTTTCTAGCTGCTATATTTGCAATTAGCATTTATTTCCTGAGGGGAAAAACAATGTTCAGCCCATGGCTAAATATGGACTAGGACTATTGTTTTCAAACATTGACTTCCGTTGGCCCTTTGAATTCCAGTTTTATGCAGAGGTGATTGAAGCTCAATCATGGATGGATGACAAGCGCCCCCTGTTGGCTAGTTCGGACTATGGCAAAGACGACGATTCAGTGGTGGCTTTACTGAAGAAGTTGGATGCGTTGGATCTGGACTTGGAAGCATTTGATACTAACATTGAGAAATTGGCGGGTTTGAGCCGAGGCCTCATTGAAAGGGGTCACTTTGATAGCAGTGATATCAAATGCAGACAGGTAAGAACAAGTGATATTGTATGTTGTAAGGAACAAGATAAATGGTGAGAAATTGTCTGAGGGGACCAGTCCGTCATTGAGAGATCACAATGACTTCGTCTAGGATAATCCGATGATCCAAGTGATGATATTGGGGAAACTCCAGTAATACCCCCCCCCCCCGGTTGAAGTGGTCATGTCAATGTTGTAATTGCATATCTATCTCTCTGCAGCACAGTGGATGCTGTTCACGATGTAGCGCCAGATGTCCCTGTCCGTCATTAACCCTAACCCGGACCGGGTGTGTTTTGCCGAACATCGTCCCAGATGCAACGAGAAGCATTCTATTTTTTTTAACGGGCCCCAGATGCAATGAGCACAAAATTTGCGTTATTGCATATCGGACCTTTTCCCGGCACTGGAATAAGTAGCGCAAAGTCGTTAACGGCCGAGATGCAATGAGAAACATCGCCTCATTTTCCGGGAAAGCGTCCCAGATGCAACGCGAACATCGCGTCATTTTCCAGAAAGACGTCCCAGATGCAACGAAAAAAATCGCGTCATTTACGGAAAGACGTCCCAGATGCACGAGAAACATGGCGTCGAATGCAATGAGAAGCATATGCGTCAAGTTCGAATTCTGAGGGGCAAATCGTACAAGAGGAAGAAAAGCATCGCATCATTTTTCTGGAAATACGTCCAGATGCAACGAGCAACATCGCGGGCATTTCGGAAGAGTCCCAGATGCAACGAGAAACATGCGTCATTTCGGGAAGGACGTCAAGATGAAATGAGGTGCAATGAGAGTTCTTTCTGTGCACAAACAATTAGTTGTTGACGGCCGAGAGCAATGAGCAACATTTACCGACCGGTACCACGGTTTCGTTGCTTCTCAATGCATTGGTTCCGTTAGGGTTAAAGCTCCAACGGAGAGATTTCAAGTCATGCCCTATTTTCGGTGATAGTAGTGATTCTCATATAGATTAGATCAATCAATAGATGTCTATACCTTATATTTGGCACAGAAACTAACTTGCACTGAAAACAAAAGGTGATTTGATTTGGATATGCTAAAAATTCATGAAAACCATAGGCTGAATTTCCTATTTGCTCCTATAGAAAACTAGAAATTTCAACCAATTTTGTACCAAAGAAACAGTTCTCGGACGTAGCTTATCCTTTCAGATGGGGATATTTGATAGAAAGCTTTACACCAGTGCAAAAACCAGAATTTTACATTTTTAGGACACCTGTTATTTAAAATCTCCTAATTGCACCTTTAATTTGGGATTTCAATTGGATCCTGTTGGTGTCTCGAGCTATATAACCTCATTGTAGTTAATAGGGGCGATGACCCCTATTAGGGTATGGTAACCTCCACCATTACATCTATGTCTAAGACTTACTTGATAAACGCTGTATGGTGACATGACCAGCAAATTCATGTAGTGGTTGGGAACAGAAGATGAAATTGGAGGGCTATCTCTAATATTTATCTTTGGTCAGGTGCTAATGCAAGGATATGTTTTGTGGTACTTGCATAAGAAGCCTGGTGTAGGTGCCATCCATTCCTTTCATGTAGCTCTTTCCAGGTCTCACATCCATAAAAGGAGTACTCCTACACAGCTCTGGAAAACTTCAGCTTAGTTAAATTGGAGATACCAGATTGGTAGGTAGATAGGTTGATGATTTATCTTCCATATTGACGGTCATATATTCTGGTCGTCTTACGTTTACGTTATGAATGTAAATAGTGAGAAATTATCTGATTGATCAATTCTGTCATTAGAGATCAGTTACCTTTGTCTAGACTAATCCGAACCAGCCCTAGTGATGATTTTTAATTTTGACCAAAAAGGAGCCATCCCACACCTGAAGATGTGTGAGTAGTGCTTGCCTTTAGTATCATGAATCGTTTCTTTGAACCTTGCAGAAACCGAGCAGAAGCGCATACAGGGAGCTGTTATACCTGTCTTCCCTAAGACGCACATCTCTTGAGAAACACAAGACATTGTATGAGCTCTACCGAGATGTGACGAGATGATTGACTGATAAAAAGAAAGACCCACTGCTTGCTCTGAGATATGGCAAAGATTTATGAACATGTAGAGGTGTAATGGTAATGAACTTGCAATTAAAGATTTCTTGCTTTGCTTTTGATTCTTCCCCTGATATTTTTGGGTTGTATTTGGAAGAGATCAAACCATTTGTTTAAATTTTCCAAGGAATTAATTTTTAGACTTAACTGTATTGTCTGTAATCAATGCCCAGGGGTGTGGAAAGTTTTAAAAAAAGGGGAGTGTATTATGGGCAATTTGTTCGATTAAATTCACTGCAAGCCCATTTTATGCACCTCTGGGAAGTACCATGGTGCTCCAACACACAAAAAGGATCAATGTTTGGTTGCTCGCATAAGCAGTATGAAAGTCGCATACTGGCCTACTGACAAGATGTAATTTCTTAAAAAAAGGAAACTTTAAAGTGTAATCTACACTTTCTCATATTATCTTTCCTTTTTTAGTTACACACAAATACATCTTCTAAAAGACAATCATGTGATAAATTTCCTGAAAGAGGCTGATCTGTTTAAATATTTTTACTTTTCAAAATGTTGTGACTAGAATTTACTAATGTATGTTTTATAAGGTTGATTTACCTTAACTTAATGACACGATATGACACAATTGGGTTGAGTTGTTGTTAATTTTTAATACCTCGTGGCAATCACTCACATCACTCACTCACTCACATCACTCCCTCACCACTCACTCTCCTCACTCTTGCAATGAATAAAGAAAATGACCATATGGAATTTTCCCTAGTGTCTAAACAGCAAATTCCAGATATTCAGGATTTAAAATTGCATCACAAGAAACTGGTAACGGTCTACTGCTTCATTTCACTAAGTAGGATAATTATAATTAGGTCATAATAAATCCTTATTTTCTCCCATATGTTAGGTATTTGTCAAACAATTCAAACGATTTGCACAGGATCTTCTATCCAATGAGACATAATATCGGGGCGTTGTTTTGAATTGGACCATGTCATGACCTTTACCTGAAACCACGCAAGATGCTATACCATCACTGCCAGATGTCAAGAGTTAGAGTTTGCATGGGAACAACTCAAAGAGATGACTAAATAATGAACAGAGGTTTAGTAACAAAACATTTACTTTTCGTTACTGTCGATTATTCAGATATTTTGTCCCCACGGAATGCATTTCTCAGAGAACTATGAATGAGCTCCATATCCATTATGCATTAGTCTGTTTGTGTACATGGTTAATCTTTAACATTTGAACAGTGATGCCTAAATAATTTGGGAATAAGGCTACTATCTCGATCAAGAGAGCGGTGGCATAACTGCATGAAGCTCATTAGCTTATCGATCACCGGTCCTACTTGCCCAGTACAATTTATGTTATGTCAATATGTTCACTGCATGAATTTGCTAACGGGGTGGTCGGATTCACTTCACACTCAGCAATCTGCTGTGTGAGGATTTATGGGAGCAAAAGATAATCGACTGGATGCCTTCCTAACGTCAAATCCACCACAGTTGGCAGTGGGCCTAGCCCTTTGGGCAACCACACCCTCCTGCAAGGCAGCATGTGCTGGTGGCCACCATTAGCTCTCCAGAGCTTACACCCATTGTAGTTAGAAGATCTTCTTTTTCCATTCAACCCAGGGTACCAGCTACCCTCTTCAAATCAGACGCCTTAGCAATCCATGGGGGCGATGGTTTAGCCCCGACAACTCGTTATTCTTTCCAAATCAAATAGCCGCTAAGTTGCACTATCACATAAAAGTCGTTTCATTTCAGTTTCACTCACCCGCATGGTTGAAAAGTCACTTGGCATACAGCTTGGATCAATAGATGCAACAACAGAACTTTTTATAAGTTATGAGGCAAGGTCAAATTTCAAAAGTCAAAGGTCATCTTAGGTCAATTGTAACTAGGCTGATAAATCACTTTGTCAGATAAGCTAGAAATTTAAAATTCATCTCATTCCTGAAACTTAAGTCCAATTGACAACTTGTTATATTATAGGTGAAGGTCACATTGCAGGTCAAAGTATCTTGAATGGGAAAGTGCTTTTGATCACGAAATTTGGCAGTATGCTACATATATTGTTGGTTCAACATATCGTCCTACATTAAGTCTTTCAGAGTCCCATATCATTAAAACGTTACAAACCACATCCTCTACTGGGCATCTTGAATGATTCCCTTAGGGGTAGGTGTTTATGAGTCAGTTTCGAATGCATGTGTGTTATGTCCCAAGTGTTCATGAAAAGCTGTCAGTTATCTAGTGTGACTTCATTTCCAACCTACGAAATACCTACCAGAATTTTGAGTATTTTGGTGTCAACATATTCCTTGAAAGTAACTCAATTTAATCAATAGCTTATTGTAGCCATATCCCACTTGTATTTGATTACTGTATTGTAAATAATACAACCCTTTTTCAGGCTAGCTGATGCCAGGTATGCGTCTGTGCATTTGACCGTGATGCTGATGAAACCAAGGCATGATTTGGAGAAGACCACGCTGTGTCTAGTGAGGATTATGGACATGACTTGGCTAGTGTGCAGGCACTTGTCAGAAGACATTAGGGTTTGAGGTACAATAAATACAGCATAAATTTTGTGTTTTATTATATTAAACCATCTGACTTGTGTTAATTTGGTTGATGAGTCAAAGGTCATGTGCCAGGTTAAAGGTCATGTGAGGTCAAGTGTAGATACATGGGTGGTCACACTTATATTTGAATATAGTGAGCACGAAAGCTGAGAACTGAAATTCTAGTTTAGCTGTGCACTATTTTTTAGCCAATGTATGGATGAAATGTTTTACCTCTTGTCAGAATTGGATCATTGTTCCATTTCACTCAGCTTTGCCTTTAAGTCAAAACTTTCATCATTTGTGCTAAAATATATTCAACTGGGGTTAGATGGTAATCGTGGTAAATGTGCTATAGTTTAGACACCTTAATTTATAAAGCGCTTGCAACGCGAGTGTGCCATTTCAGATGTTTTCGTAGAACAGGCATTAATCTGGAAAGATGTCAGTCCTGTCTCATTTTGTATATATTGTGGGCAGCCGACTGTGCTCAGTTGTCATTGGGCAAGCAAAGATGATATGGTCCTAGCACAGCAAAGCGGACCACTGTTTGCTCATCGATGTTTCTATTTTCTTTCTTTGTAACATTCCTTTCAATTCTTTCATACCCCTGGATTATGAGAATAACTGCTCTCACTTCATTGGGAATCAGTAGACCTTTTCAAACATTTAATCGAACATGATGATCCAAAGGCATCCAACGGGCCATCACACGCAGCGGTTGGGCCCAGCACTTACGCATAATTTCGCTTTTGATAATTCACGTCATTGGCAAGCGCTTGTGAATGTACGCGATCATATAAGGACGCTCACATCATTGGTGTTTTGCTCCGAACGTTGCCGATGTTCATTTGAAAAGTTCTATTTGATGTAATATTTTAAACCAGCACTGTGTACATTAATATTGAAAAGTCAATGGGACTTCTTGCTATGGTTTGGATTCAAAGGTCAAATCAGAGGTAAGCAATCTGGCTGTGACCTTTGGTTTAAAGGATCAAAGATCAAAAAGTTCAATGTCACATTTACTCAAATGGCAAAGGTAGCTAATCTGTCAAACTGGTTTTACGTAAATGTTTGAATATGTTTATGATGTATGTGCTGTGACATACGGTTTTAGTCAAATCATGTTAAATTAAACTTGAAAATGTTATCTTGGTTTCAGTACAACAACTGATAAATCAAAATGACCTGTTCTGTGGTTCACATGATATGGGTCGAAAGTGGAAATAGGGGCTATCTTAAAATATGCTTGATCCTTCAAATAGTTACCTCAACTGATGAGATGTTTATAGTACCAACCATCTCCCTGGTAAACGGTCCATTCCGACTTCCATCCACTGTACTGGGCATTGCAGTGGAAGTCTGAACGGACCTTAATTCGTTTTTTTTTATCTTTCCACAGAGAGACCTGGCTGCCCTGGAGGAACAAGTAGAGTCTCTCTCCCAACTCTGCAGGCAGAGCTGGTGGAGCAGTTTCCTGATTCCTTGGAACCCACAGTGCCAAGAATGACACAGTGGTCGGGGCATGGAATGCTTGCTGGAGACGGCTGCTAAAACTAAAGATAGATTGAGTGCAGGCCGAACCTTGCAGACGTAACTTCAATGACTACATGGCATTCATGTGTGACATACCGAATAGTTGAGCTATATACAACACAGATAGGCAGCAAAACCATTTTTCTTATCAGGAAAATCAGATAGAAATTGAGAAAAATATTCCTTCAGCTATTCTCCTCCCTTTCCTTGTGCTATTGATGTCAAAAGCATGATTTTACAGAAGTATTTCTCAGAAGTTTTTCTGCTGAATAGAGTCCATGTATTACACTGAACACTTTGAACATTGGCAGTTTAAATTTAGAGAAATCTAAATCTACATGCAAATCATAGGAATTTGTCTTTTTATCGCTGATGCCTTGAGTACAATTATGATACATCTTCATCCAGAGTTCTGTTTCATACCCATTGACTTCATTTGATAATATGACACTATCAAATTCATCTCTGTGAAATGGCTCATCTGGGTCATAGCAAATTAATGTCCACTTTGTTTGACATTTTGTCTAATATCTATTGTCAATGGATTAATTGAATTTGGGTGTAGTCAAATGTTCCTGGAGATGCAAAAAAAAAAGGTTCCCAAAAAATTGGGGGTGCTTCTTTCTGGAAAGTCCTCATGTCTCTTTAAATGGATCAGATTCTTCATTTTGTTGTGGGTCCACCATAATTACTTCTAGCATGACTGTTGAGTAACTTACTACTAACTCATAGACAGGTTCCTCATCGCTTTGTTGTATACATGTGTAATACCCCTGTGTACACAGCCAGATCTTACA
>JAMKCH010047275.1:0-11573 GCA_023653785.1 Ophioderma brevispina | reverse complement strand
GCGATGTTTGCTGAACATAGCAATTTTTCTGTCCCTAATCGGGTATCACAGTAAATTCCACCTCAATTTCCTGAATATCATTGTCTAATGGACGTTACATATACATTAACTCGAGTAAATAGCCATCGTCCTGTTGAAAAAAAAAAAAAAAAAAAAAAAATGATTTACCAGATTTGCCCGTAATGCAGAGGGAGCACAGCAAACTTCAGA
The DNA here is from genome assembly GCA_023653785.1 of Ophioderma brevispina. NCBI lineage: Eukaryota > Metazoa > Echinodermata > Ophiuroidea > Amphilepidida > Ophiodermatidae > Ophioderma > Ophioderma brevispina. The sequence continues at coordinate 11,363 of JAMKCH010047275.1, read as the reverse complement.
TTTTCTTACCTGGAAGTAACAGAGCCTTGTTCTTTTCCTCCCATGCATGTTGAACAAAATCCAAGATGTTGCCACCGCCTCGATTTATAGAGATGAGTAGCACGGACCCAGGTCAAACAGCATCGTTTGCCCCTCACTACAGAAAAGGTTTGACAACTAAAGTAGTAATGAACCCTCTTTAATCATACGCTAAGTAGTTTAGTACTCTCAAATGTGGTGTCACTTTTTCAGTAGGGGCCAATTTAATTTACACAGGGGTCAAAACTTTAAAATGCTTCAATCACATTGAAATTTATGCCACAATTGTCCGTCTAGTCATAAGGGAATTCCAAAATGTATATATCTTACTTGTACATGCAACATGATTTTTGATTAATATTGTAGAAATTAATTTGTCCTGAACTGCATTAATTTACATAATTAGTTTTTGCGTATTGTTTTTTGCTGTATTCGGTGATGAACAAATAAAAATTGATTGAATATTGAGGTAATTTGCAGTGAGATTATACCCCTTGCGGAACTGTTCTCAATACGTGAAAAAAGATACCATTTAAAAATTCCAATATATAAGAAATTACACTAGTGCTACTTGCACGAAAAAATACCCACTTAGGGTTATTTTGCTGCTATGTTTAGGTTTAATTTTTCTATTTGTATCATTGAACCAGTGCACCAAAATCACACAACTGAATTTGTACCCAGAACTTGATTATTGTGAAATTGATATCCCTATAGCGGTAGTCCCTCTTTGCAGTTAGTCCCTCCTTTTTTCGAACGAGCATGGGTTCCCGACCAAATCCAAGAACCCCCGGTCGTGTTGATCGGTTTCCATTTAAGCCGCCCTATGTTTGAGTATTACTTCCCAGCATTCATCGCTGCTGATTCGCTAATTCCCGGATGAACCGGAATCTTTACGTTACGCAATGAAGAACACCCCGAACGGCGAATTTTCCCTTTCTCGAGCGAGAAAATCGGATTAGGATATCCCGGAAAGGGCCACTTGAAGAATATGAAGAACAATTGCAATTATGGGGGCAGATAGATCGTTCAAAGTCAAATCGGGTCGATGTGCTTCCTTCCTTCTTAATCTCTTTCCTCCATGCTCGCCATTTAATCCATTATCCTTTCCCCCATGAAACTTTTAAAATCGTCTTGTATCCACACAGTTTTTGGTGTATGGTAGCTTTCGGGTTGTTTTTTGCTAACAGACCAGGCAACCTTCAGAAACGTTCACATCTCCCTAGTACCGGAATGTACAAAAACGGGGTGCACTTTAAAGGTTTAAACTTTCCTATCAATACCCTGTTGCCTGTGGAACATATAGTCGCCCTCTATTTCGCCTTTAATGTTGTATAATACACTAGTAATTAATGACGAATGTATGCCTCTCCTCCCGTCCCTAAGGGTTAGGTGTAGATGTATTGGGGCATGTTGCTAAATAATTAAGTTCTGATCATTTTTATTTGGACGCGCAATAATCCTTTATAAACTTTTATCATCCTAATATGGTCGCAAATAAATGTAAGGCAAAACCTGAATACGGGTGCTATATGATGCCGGTCTTCCTATGATTTGAAACAGATATCATGTAGATGTGTTAAATGAACCCAATAATTTGAGAACATAGTGTGTCTCATACCTTGATTGGCTTTGGCTGTCTATATGACGTTTCAGAAACATTTTTCCATGCCATTCATATCAACTAATGTTGGCAATCGGGAGGCGAGTTGGTGTAGCGGGCCGAGTCGCTCACATTTCACCAATGCAGCCCTGGTTGATTCCCGGTCTAGCCAGTGTCGTATGTGAATTTGGTTGCCGATCCATTCTCGTCCCTCGCAGGGTTTTCTCCGGGCACACTATCGGTTCCCTCCTCCGCATTCTAAAATCGGACTTCTTCCCATAAATCTTTCCCCGCTTGTTCTGGGAGGCGTCCCTTGAATTTAATGCACATAAAGCATATTGGGTTCTGCCTGGCCAACTGCCCGAATGTTTATAAATAAAATAATAATAAATGCAACAAAGCAACTTTGACCTGTATGCACACACGTGGACACGAATATTTTATTTTTTATTTGACGGTCTATAGGTCTATGGCATTTTCTAGTCCCCCCATAGGCCTTCCAATATGAATAAATGGTGCCTTATAACCCAAGCTAACGCAAAAGAATTATTTTCTCCATAATTGATTGAGAATGAGAAAACCATAAAGTACAACTCTCAACGTTGATCAACATCGAGGGAATAGAATTATGTATTTTTAAGGGGGGAAAAGGGTTCTACAAGGGTCAATCTGAGAAGGGTCAAACCCGTCGAAAAGTATACCAACATGTTATCCCCTTTCAAGGATTCCAAATAAGTATAGTTGGACTCATCTGGGGGCTGTTGTTCAAGATTTATGAGTTTAAAATAGGTCGAGGTAAATAATCAAGGGGGTAAACTTCCAGATATATCTGGTTCGTTATAAAAATGGTTGCAATTGGTCGTTTAATGGTACAGAAGTCAAAATTATGGTTGCAGTCTATGATAGCGTTGCATAATTGGTAATGCAAAATGTACTGGGGGCTTGAAGGCTGCAGGGTCTATGGGGGGTACTATCATAGCTACTGGTAATTCTGTCGAACAAAGATTCTATATTACAATGCACTAAGCTAGGGACCCAAGAATGAACACTTTACAACCAGTTTGCATAAAATCGGACCATTTCGTAAAATTTACCCCGGGATGACTTGAAACTCTAGGGCATAATCTGCATATTGTCTAAGATAGGGCCAAAACTTATTACCTTTTTTAAACCGTAGGCGTAGCCCCCCATATGGTATTAATCTTTTAAATAGAATTATTTCTACATATTCACAGGGTTGATTTTGGCAACCCTTTTGATATATTATTTCTTGGACAAATTTAATCAGTATATTAACACCAAAATTGTTTCTTTTGCAATTGGTATAAATCATTTGAATAAATATACGGACTACCCTGAGCAGTAACTTCCACTCGTCCTATAGTTGGTGTTGCCAGACTTAGATATATTCTACCCATTCGTAACGTTAGCCGAAAGATTAGAACGTAATATGTCTGATAGTCTTAGTTTACTGAAATTGAAGCTCCCGATCTAATTTTCATACCTTTGCTGTAGACTCAAAATAAAAAAAATGCCGAATAGGGCACGGTCATTCCGGATCATCTGTAATAATCTGAAGGGATAACTATAACTAGCATTTTAGCTTCGCTTCTTAACGGTATAAAGGTAATCATGATATGTGGGAGATTTATCTATTGGCTTATAATCAATTCGAAAGCAAGAACAACTTATGTGCAAACTGCCCAGGCCATTTAATACTTTTCATACATAAAAGCATAACTTACAGCTACAATGTACCCCAAATTAGGGGAGTTTCCGTACCCTGACCTATCTGATGCACTTTCGGCACACGTATGAATTCGGAAACCCTTCACGGAATAAAGCACAGGTTTATTCCGTTAAGGTTTCCGAATCCATAAGTGTGTCAGAAAAAAGTGTGTCAATATTGGTCCAGGTTTCGGGAAACTTCCCAAAATTAGACCCTATCGCGGCAGGACTATGCCTTCTTTCATTTCACTCCATCTGCTAGAAATGAAACTAAAGTGTAAAACGCCCTCATAAATATAACTCGAAATATGAGACTTTAATTCCTTTGGCGTGCCTGTTTTTTCACTAGGAGTAGATTAGGCATGCATCAAAACGTATTTTGCAATGAAAGCATATAATGAAAAACCTTAGAGAAACACTGAAAACCATGTTTTCAAGTAGACGATTTGGGTGTTAGTGTCTTCATTCTTCGTTCTTCGTTTTAGTAGCACCCCTATCACCCCACACAGTTTTATGTAAACATGGATGAGGCATGAGAGATATATTGTTGATGTGCATATTAACTTATTGTGGAGTGCAGAATCATTTTTTTCAACATTTCACTAACTGCAATTTTTTCTACTGATAGTCGAATCACCCTTACTCTCAACTAAGTGAATAAAAAAAAATGTGCAACGCGCGTCCTTTTGAAGATGAACTGCCTTGATAAAGTCACGAATCATACAGTTGTTTGGTTTAATAAAGCAAATCTAATATACTTCAAATGTTAGAAAATGAAAGAAAACGATTAAAAAATAACGCAAGATATGAGTAATTTTGTAAGCACACCTTTTCCTCCATTCCAATGAGATTATACAGTTAAGCAAGAATGCGTTAATGTACGATTAGGGTATAGCATTGTGAAAGTAATGATGGACCCAGCCTATTTTGTTAATGGATAGGATAGCCATGATTCCTTCATTGATCTTCAAAAAAGAATTTTAAATTTCACACAAAATCTCACCAAAATAATCAGATGTGTAAATTTGAAAGAGTTTCAAAACACTACTACTCTAATCCAGGTATTATGATTTACAAGCTAGGTCAAATAAGGAACTAAACTCTTCGCAATATCCTAAACAAGGGGAAGATCTGTTTTCTGGCTTGCAAAAGGTGAATGGTGTTTAGTTTGTCATATCAGTTGGCACCTTGGTATAAATAAATTAATTGATTAATCGTAGTTGAAATAATCCAGGAAAAATAAATGAGTAAGTTGATTAAAGGCATCATGATATTGATATTGTATACATTCTCACACAACAAGTTTAATGTGTTGTAAATCCCATAGGAATGGCGGAAAAGAAAAAAGGGGTGTGTTTACAAAATTGGTCATATCTGGCATATTTTTAACGATTTCTTTCATTTTTTTCAAAATTGGAAGTATATTAGATGTGTTGTGTTATAAAGGCAGAAGGGTCTTGGCACACAAATCTATGTTATAGTGATTGCATGAAGTCAAAGATCATCCTTAAATCCTTGCACAAATTGTTTTGATTCACGTCGTATGTGCGACAATCTTAAAACAGGAGCACAAGTAAAATGTATATTTACACCCAAGTTGTTAAATGTGGTTTATATTTGGCGTATTCTCAACTACAAGATATATAATAATCAAGTAGACTATTTTCGTACAACTTAATTGATTGATCAAGTACTTTTAGTCTAATGTAGTCGACATAGGCAAGGGATATGAAAATTATAAATGAGTAATGCATTGATAGAGTGCAAAAGTATCCACTTAAAGTGGTCATTGTGCTGATCGTTTGTAGTCCTTATATTTATGTATTATCAAGTACATGTTGTTTATTAGTCAACTCACTCTAGGTAGAAAACATATCAAATGGAGAATACATTGATAGAGTGCAAATGTACGGATAATGACTCTCATAAAGGTGGCCTGCACATATTTTGTTATATAGTCAACTCACTAGAGGTGTAGAAAAAATCAAATTAGTAATACCTTGATAGAGTGCAAATTGTACTGGATAATGAATCTTAATAAAGGTGCCTTCATTCAATATTTAACTATGTAAGAACTTTACTAAACTCCCATTCTATTATTATCAAGTGCACTAAACATTTCATGTATAATATGCCCATTGTCATTAGAATAGACCACTCACTTTAGTAGCAAATCGCACTCGAACTGAATTTAACAAATATTGAACACTAAACATGCGTGTTCTCTGTGGTTAACTGTGTAGTTACTATTGGAAAACCACCAAACCACAATATTAGGGTTTATAAATCAGAATTCCATTCTAGAAGTTTTGGGGAGAAGGTTTGAATATGTTTTTCTATATTTAAGGGTGCTGAATCCGATTTTTGGGTCGCAACCTCTGGTAAATGTGGGGAACTTTGTAAAATAAGGGTGGTAAAGTTTGTACGGGGTAAATTTGAAATCAAGTCAAATTGTGTTTTAAATGTACCCATGTATTTGTCTCATTTAAGGATTAAAAAAGGTATAGTTTGTCCAGGTTCCGACCTTAGTTAAACAGGTAGCAGCCCTATTGAGGTTCAGGTCATCCTGGGGGTAATCGTTACCCAGTGTCCGATTTCGTTGAAACTGCTCCTTTTTGTTTGGTGCATGTATAGTCCTTAGGAAATTTTGATCAAATTGGGTACTCTGGAAGATAGCTAGGTAAGGAGAAACAGGATTACCCAGGGGTCAAAATTTCTCGAACTGCTCTAATATTTATTTTGTTTACGGTATTAGCACCCAAAAATTCAACGAAATTGCCCAGCGGTGACATGTACACACGCAAATATCGAGAGACGATGATCCATGCAGTTCAAGGCCGGGTCGCTTGATCGGGTCAGATCAATTACCGTGCGGCCCGCTTCTACGATATTTTGGCCCGAAATATGCTCCAGGACCAGCTGCTCCGGCCATATGCTCCTGGAGCAGTTGTCCTGGAGCAGCTGGTCCTGGAGCATATGATCCTGGAGCATAATATCTGGAAAAATAGATTCTAGTCCCAATAGCTCAGAGCATCTTTGAATACGCAACTGGTCCAGGAGCATAAGGCAAATAGGCTCCTGGAGCAGTGGTGAAATATTCTAAGTCAATATATTATATATATCTTATATATCTAGTTTTTATATATATATTATATATATCTATATATATAGAAATATTTTTATATCCGATTTGGACAATCATGATAATCATAAATCATTAATTTACTGAGGTTAACGCTTAGATTAAAGCTAGTTAAAATTAATTATGCTAACTTTGAATGTTTTTCTGAGAACGAATGCACTTACTAATATGTACTCCACTTAGACTTTCGGCATTTTTTAAATTTGGCATCAATTATAATCTTACAAATGAACTCTTACTTTCGACATCATGAGGAAAGTGTACCGAATAACAAATTTAGACTCTAATGCTGAGGTTAATCTGTGAAGCAGATATTTCTCGACTTTCGGCATTTTAATTTTGGTATCAATTAGCCTTATAAAATGACATCGTACCTCGACAACCTGCAGGAGTGGCACCAATAACAAATACGCTCTAATGCCATTGAGGTGTAATCTTTTAAAGCAGCTATTTTTAAACATTTTATTGAAGTCCCAGAAATCAATGAGGTATTGCAATGATTCCGTCATGCGCTGTATATGTTGTGCAGTAGCTCTTGAAAGAAGAAATGGTTCATCCTCTATGTAAGAACTCATGAAATTAGCCTAGCATGAAATTCTTCATACGAGGACACAGGATTACAAGATTGTACGCTTTATCCGTAACAAGAGTCTTTACTCTAGTCAACTCTGAATATCTTACACCAGGAAGATCGAATACATTGGCAATACACTGTACCACATTTGCATAATTGGGACTTTCTATATGAAATCTACCCTATTTCTTACGTTATATAATAACAGCTGGTGCAAAAGTTTTCAAGGGCTACACACCTAAGGAATATACTCAAAGATTTTTTCATTAGTACTTTCCATTATGGGACAAACTGTACACATGACGTCACACCGCCGTCGCACTGGCCTTGAGTTATTGGTAACATGGACGCCACCGTCAACCCGTTTTATTTTTAACTTCTAATCAGCTAATTAATTATTTTATTAATGTCACTGTTTAAAATCGTTTTCATTATGATTTACACACATTTGAACCAATTTTAGCGTGTTCTTACTATTTAAGCACCAAACAACAATTGTTTAGTGGCGTAACCTAAACCATCTTATATTACCGATTGAAACATTGTTCCCTTTTTTAATTGATTATGACTCATAATAGGCTACTTTAAAACAAAGAAAAAAACCAACCACCTATCGACCCTACGTTCCCAAAAGATTACGCCATCTAAACATCGGCCTGTTTTCTAGGAAAGCTTAATGCAACGCCATCGATGCACCCTCAGTGCGATAGTTTGACTGGGGCTATTTTCATTTCGTACACTCTTCAGGTAAGTTGGGTGTCCTTGACAGTCTTCCCAGTAGACTCCTTTCTTAGCTGACAGTGCTTCCTTCAGATACTCTGCGTTCAAATCGGAATTATCACACGGTCCATACCACCAAGGGCCCCATGGTTAAACGTGCAGCTACTATTCAACTCGAAACTGTTACCCAAATGCTTGGACCGAAAAAGGCTGATAGTTGTGATGACGCAAATAATGAATCTCCTGCACACAAGGAAAAGAAAAAAGAAAATGATAACAGCGTACTCTCTGGCAAAGGCATAACATGGTACACAGTGGAATTGGTCTAATGCCGTAAATAGGCCGTGGCCCAAAAGTAGATGCTATGTCATGAAGGGGGGGGGGGGGCATAAAAATTGCAGTTAATTTCCGGCTCGCCGCGATCCCACGGAAGACCAAGATTTTTTTATCGCTTGGAAAAAAATGAAGGGAAACCAAACCAGGACGGACTGAGGAATTTAATCTTTCCGAGAAGTCAAAGAGGAAGAGAATGGCTTACCTTAAGCCACAACAAAGCCGTTCCGCCAAATTTTGGGGTTGTGCGGCCTAAAATAGCCCAAATCCAAGAGCCCCATCGCAAATTTCTCGCGCAACCTTTTGATCAGCCCGCCTATGGAACCCAAGTTGAAAACCAACACCACGTGTTTATTACACGTTGCTCTATGGCCTCTCTCTAGGGGAGCAGCTTTACCAGGTTCACCCGTCGTTACAAAACGCTTCCAGGCGGTATGGTACCTGTAGCAAAATGCATGTTCTAGATTCAGTGAACAGCTACCGAAACAGTCTCGAATAAACGCCATGGCGGTTTGGGAATATATAAATTAAAATATGAAATAAAAAATACAAAAATACAACCAGGGCCACAATAAAAGATACCATAACAAAATTCAAAATTTTAAAAAAAAAAATATCAAAATTCCCAACAAAATCTGTGAACAAATTTGTAGGAAAAGAAGTACCAAAACCATATTTTGTAAATAGGCCAGACTGTTAATCACTTTTATAAATAAAATGGGTGTTTCACAGTTAGGTACCTAAAAAATGTTACATTGTGTCCAAAAGTTAAAGTTTTGAATTAACAGTATTGTGTAAAATCATCCTTTGGCCTCCGTCAGTCGCAAGCGACTATGGATTAAAAGCGCCCCCCACACATTGAGTCACAGGTTAGGTGAACAGCGACGTTTGTGGCTGAAGAAAGCCAATCTAGAGTGGGCCAGTCTCTGCCACAGGTGCTACATATATGGGTGGTCACAGGCTTGACTAGCAAGGATCTTGTGCAGCTTTCTTTAGCTCGCTTGGCTTCTCAAACTGGCTGATGATCCGTTGTTCTCCAAGCTCAAGGTGTTGTTACTGATCCCGCCAAAGGTGACGATTGTCAGCAATTTCGCCAGCAACCAATGTCGATGTTCAGGGTACGCATATCAAGCTTACAAATATCCTTGTAGCGGAGCATGGGTCGACAAAATTTCCTCTTGCCAGATGTAAGCTCATCATACACGATATCTTTCGGTAGTAGGCGGCCATCCTCCATTCGACGGATATGGCCCAGCCATCGGAGTCGGCGGTTCTAAGAAATGTATAGATGGTGGGCGAGTCACAATTCGAGTCAGGACGCTCATGATTTGGCACCATGGCCTTCCAGGTGACACCCAGCATGCGTTCTTCTTTTAATACAAAGCGATGGAAGGCTCGTGAGTTTCTTCTCCATGCTAGAGTTTATGTAGTCCATGTCTAACTACCATACAGTAATGTGCTGATGATGCAGTCGTTGTAAACTGCTGCCTTTGTCTTAATGGAACAGCTTCGGATTTTCCACACACGCGTTGGAAGCCGGGCAAGAGTAGCGGCAGCTTTACCAAATGCGTTTGCCGAGTTCGCCATCGAGAGACAGACTGGTCATGATGTGGACCCTAGGTTAGGTTGAAAAGTCCTGAACAATCCTCAAGTGTGTAATGTCGATTGTGATGAAAGGTGGTTCTTGAGCAATCTTGGGCAGGACATTAGTCTTCTTCAACTGAGACAATCGAAAGTCCTTACAGGCCTGTGAGAAGCGATGCTATGAGCAGCTGAAGTTCCTGCTTAGAATGTGAAGTAATGGCAGCATAATCGCGAACAGCATGTCACGAATCACTAATCTGACGAACCTTTGTCTTATCTCTAAGGCGTGCAGGATTGAAGCGCCGACCATCAGACCTGGTGTGCTTGTAGATGCCTTCTGTGGCTTTACCGAATTTGCTTCTCAAGACTGAAATAATATCCAAAGGCGTTGGGCAAACACATCCTGCTTAACAACCACTACTCTTCGAATGTCAAACGGCTCTGATAGGATATAGGCTGCCGTCAAACTGTGTGGAAAGATCTGATGATGCTCATAAGCCTTGGTGGACAGCCATCTTCTAGGAGATTTGGAACGTCCATTCCTGCGACCAGTCAAATTCTTTGGTCAGGTCTATGAAAGCAATGTAGAGTGGCTTTTGTTGTTCTATGCAACTCTCCGTGGTAGTTGTCGTAATGAGAAATACATTATCGATCGTAGATCTTCCAGCACGAAATCCGCATGAGACTCAGGATACACCCTTTCACAGCCAGGACTTGAAGATCATCAACGCAACACTGGCAAAAACTTTGCCGACAATACTAAGGAGGGAATACGGGATAAAAGACATAAAGACATGTAGCGGGTCGGGGCGATAAGGGAAGAGGGGGGAGGACGAAACGATGGGAGACTGTTGAGGAGGGAAAAAAAACGGGGAAGGGGCAAGGCTGCCTGTAATTGTTGCCATCACTTCTTTCACACCTTTTTTCTTGTAGAGGGTGATGACCTTTGAGTCGCGCATGTCCGGTGGTACAGCTCCTTCCTCCCAGCCTTGCCAGAGAACTTCATGTAGTGGTGAGCAAGAGCTTTTACAAAGCATTTGATCAGGTCTGGTGGTATTCCATCATTCCCGGGGCTTTTCCGGATAGAGAACTGTTGATGGCCTGCAAGTGTCATCCACGTAGGTACAGCATCTAGGGCAAGCCATGGTAGTAATCTCTTGATCTTGTCAATGGCTGAAGGTTGTGACATCCTTTTCTGTAGAGTAGATCTCAGAAAAGTGTTCCACACAGCGCTCGCTTCCAATCTGCTTACTTTCTGGTCTTGTGATGACTTCACCACACCACTGGATGACTTCCAGGGGGCGCTTGTCAACATAGCTCGATGTTGCCCCGTGCAGAAGCGGTTTGGGTATTCTTCGCACAGCTCCAGCCAGTATTCACTGGCACACTGCCTTGCCTTCCCGCTTGAACTTTACTTCTAGCTGATTGAAGCACTCCTCAGGTTGTGTGTGGAAGGTGAACTTCTTTCTTATCCTCCCTGAAAACGCTGCTTTTTTGGCTTCAATGACTGAAGTTAGTACTGACTTGGGGCTCAAACCAATCGTTGTTCTGCTTAGAATGTTCTTCCAAAGATACCGAATGCTGAGCTCTGAATTGTCTCACGAAGATGAGTCCATTTTTCTGTTGCCGTATCATCACCTCATGGACCAGCCAACCCATGG
>JAMKCH010047274.1:0-92758 GCA_023653785.1 Ophioderma brevispina | reverse complement strand
TCATGTCTTTGATTAATTAACTAGTAAGAGAGCAGGAATGGAATTGTTTCGTTTACAATCCTAGTAGCGGAAACAGCATACTAACAAATGTATGATAAAGACTGGTAGTCACTGTCCATCAACTGAAAAACGCTTGCTAGAAGTATTAAAAATGACTCTTCAAATTATTGCCTAGTCATTGTTATCTATGTTAAAAAATAAATACAGTATAAGACACTACTCAACAGTAAAAAACAATCTTTCAGGAATAATCTTTTAAAATTATGGATGATTGTACGACAAGACCCTACATCTTTCTGGAATATCTCAATGATTTAATGTGTGACAAGGAATCAAGTCATCTTCAGAAAATCCCCATTAGTGCCAAGGGAGTGGGGGAACCATTTCTTCAATTGATGAACAAAAACTTGCCTCATTCAGACACAAACTTTAGTGCAATGACTGATAATTTTTGGACAAATGTCACATTAGATGTACATAAGTTAGATCATGATTTTACAATATAAATGAAATAATAAAGCTGCTCAACATTTGAAGAGAAATAAACACCGGTATGTGGTGTGAGAACAGAAATGTTTAAATGTGGTAATTCCACCAGTTTGGCAACCATTTTTTAACTAAACGTTTTAAATTGTATATAGGTAAAATGGCTCATTTCCAACTGCTTGGAGATTAAGTACACTGACAGTTATCTCCAACAAAAGGGTGATAAACATATTCCGAAAAATTACAGAGGCATCGCAGTTGGAAGTAATTTATGTAAATTGTTTTGTTTAGTTCTGCATAATAGGGCTTTTTGCTTTTGCTAATGAGAATCAAATAATCCTGGGCCCAAATGAACAAATAGTTTTAAGAAGAAATCATGCACATCAATCACTTTGGTTTTTAAAAACACTTAAATTGTTGGGGACAGTATTTAAAAATCGTGATAATAATTATCATATTTGTATGTGTGCTTTGGTTGATTTTTCATCATCTTTTGATGCGATTTGGGGAATGCACTTCTTTATACATTAGTCATAATGGTGTAAATGGGAATATGATCGTATAATATATGATGGTATTAAAACAGTTTCCTTTATCATAAGTGTGAGGGTAGTTTAATTGAGAATTTTGATTCAACAGTTGGAGTTAAACAAGGATGCATTTTAAGTCCATTCTTTTTCAATGTTTTTCTTAGTGATTTGCCATCCATTTTTTATAACACATGTGATCCAGTACAGTTAAATAATTCTCCTCTTCAATGTCTGTTATATGCAGATGATTTAATTATAATATCTGAGAGTGCAGGGGGTCTTCAATCTGCCTTGAATAAGTTACATGATTATTGTGAAAAGTGGAAGTTAACAGTTAACATTGGTAAAACTAAAATTATGATATTTAATAAGGGTGGTCAAACCACTTTGGTAATTCTATTTTAGAGATAACTAATGAATATTGTTATCTTGGTATTATTTTTGTTCCTTCTGGGTCTTTTTCCAAAGCCATAAATTAAAAGAGAAAGCTTCTAAGGCCTTTTTCAAAATTAGAAACAGCTTATATGATTCGCAAAGTAAATGCAGTTTAAAATTGTTTAATACACTGATTTTACCAATAATAAGCTATGGCTGTGAGGTTTGGTCTCCTTATTATCTTAAAAGTCTTAATGACATGAATTGTTAAAAATGTGATAATCAAACCAGGGTGAAGTTTACATATTAAACTTGTAAACTCATTTTAGGCGTTCATCTGCAAGTCTTCTAATCATGCAGCGTAGAGTAGGGGAGAATTAGGTGGTAGTTACCCATCTAATTTTCATGGTTACCCTCTTGACTGCAATTACATATTGGTGGATAGAGCTAAATGATTTATGCTATTAAAGGTAAACAATTTCCTTGTGTAAGGCACTCATTAGATCCACAGAAAGTGGTAAAAATACCTCACTCATGTCTACACATATAAAACATTGCTATTTTATAGACATGCATTTGGATGATAGATAATTCGCAGGGGACTGTAGTGAAAGAGTGGCCGGATCGGATAAAATTGTGAATTTTTGCACAAAGTACTTTAGCCATTGATAATCCATAAATTGTGGAAGCACTTGCCAACCCCCCCTTGCCGACCCCAGATTGGAGTTAAAGGTTACACACGGGTCAAATTTTTCATGTTCCGATTGTGTTGGAAAAGATGCACCATGATGTTTGTCGGTTACAAGGATCCAAAAAGGTATAGTTTGCACATCTAGGCTTATAGTTCCGGAGTATGGGGTAAAAACTGTATAAATGCTAAAAAGCCATTTTAAGTTTTGTACATGGTCAAAAGTTGTTAAAGTTGCTTGGCTTCAGGTCAATATGTGGTGCAAAGGGGTTTCACTAGCTTACCTTAAAGGAATGAAATAAGGACTAGTTTGACTTATCTGTTGATGCTTAGTTTTACGTATTCAAACAAAATAGGTCAAGGTCAATAGAACCCAATAGCTGACAATAGCTGGGATGTATTCGCCCATTTGGTTAAGTCAACTAAAACTTAAGATAGTTGCAAAACTTGGCCTCTATTTCATGTCCTATGAGCTGGGCCAAACAACTGAACCACAGTTTACAAAAATTGGAGTAACTTTTATTTTTGACCCTGTTAAAAACCCAAAATGGAACTCTTTTTGTCACAATTTTTTTACAGTTTTTAACACATAATTGCAGAAACTATAGTAAGGTAGTTATAAAATATAACCTTTGTTTGGATCTGGTAACCAGACAAACATCATGGTTGTGCTTTTCAACACAAATCGGAACATTTTAAATTTTTTTTGCCCCGGGGTAACCTTGAACTCCCAGCTCGGGGGCCATGAAAGGGGTGTGCAAGTGCTTCCATCGATTTTTTTTTGATTATCAGTGCATAAAGTACTTGTGTACCCAAAATTCACAGTTTATTCCAGATTTGCACACTCACATGAGCTCTGTGCACTACAGTCCCTCCACCATCTGGCAACCACAACAACTATTTCTAACATGTCACTAGTGGTCTTAGGGAATATTTATAATACACCTATGGTTAGATATTATTAGATTGCCGCAAGGGTAAAATTGAGAACTTTATTGCCATCTTTTAAGAAGGAATTACTTTTGAAAATTATGCTGGATTACTTAGCAAAACTCTAGATCTGCCTCTTGTAATTAAGATAAGTGCGACATCATGATTGAAAGACCCACACCAGGGACGTTATTTTTCACCAACATTACTGTTGAAAAACGTATCTGTAAATTTTGTGACTGGTTTCATTGAAGATAGAATTCCATTCATTATGTTGGCAATCATATACAAGTTTCAGCGGGATAAAGTATTTCTTCAATTGGCAAAAAAAACATTGTTGTATTGGAAGTTAACGGGCCAGTGCCAAATAGGGTAGGGCGGGCGGATTTTTTTTTAATAATGCATTACTACATCAAATCATCACACATAGTCTATGTAATGTTATTAATATTGATACTTTTGACTCTTATAATTGAAAATCTTAAAGAGAAGTTGCCAAAGTTACACCAGAACACAAAAAACACAAAAAATATTGAGAAAATCAGTTAAAAATCAGGGTAAAATCAACTTGAAAAATAAGATTTTTGAAAATCAATAAAACAATTTAGGGTATGTATCCTTTTGTACAGGGCTATGATTTTCAAAAAATTAGGGTAGGTATACTTTTGTACTCCAATACAACAATTTTTTTTTTTTTTTGCCTTATATTGATATTGCTCATCTTGATTTGTTGAATGACAATCAGGTTTTTAATTACATTATGTGTTGCTACTGACTATGACATACTTTTCTGTTGTAGCCTGATTTGGTAAAGGATGCCTTTTGAAGAAACGTTATGTTAAGCCTATTTGTTAAAACACGTGTTTTTCTAGATAAAATTGTCTATACTATATATTCCATTCCTTTGTTTGTTTGTATACTTGTAGTATTTAGAAACGTTTGTCTACTGTCTATATCCGTTTTGTAAATGATTATACCTTTTGTTTGGTGAATATCAAAATCAAACACTAAATGCCCTGTGTTGCACTTTGTTTATGGACGGACAAATAATAATTCCTCTGGAATAGATCAAATCTGTACATATTGGCACACACATTAATTATACTTATTAGGTTAATGGTGTTCGATGATTGAACACAAATACCATTTTGTTGGGGTAAAATGAGGGGGCTAGGCTGTTGGGATCACGAATGCCCCTTTTAAAACTATCTCAAAACTTAATCTCAAGCACCCGCAGTGATGAAGCCGGCCCCCATAATGCTTTGCGCACAAACCATACCATCGACTGGAAATGTGTGTGTTGACTCCATCATCCTTTGGAGCTCTCATTTACAGAGATATGGCATGACATCACTTTCAATGCAAGATCAAACAGAGTACCAACTCCAGCAAATTTTCCTGGTACATGTCCGGGGTACATGTAAAAGCATATCAGTAGATCTCTACAGAGTGTCTGGTAGACCACAAGTCTGAAAGGCCAATTGAATTAAACCTTGACACAACCACCACATTTCTTCCAAAATATTGAAATGCCCAGACATTTGGAATGTGAAAGAAAGTACTTCTATAATTATTCCACCTGGGTCTAAATCCTTCTATGCATGTACACAATGTGCAATTGTGACAAATATATGTAAAATTCAAAATTTCATATGTGAAGTCAATTGATGCAGTGGTATCTCATAATCCATAACCTTGTCCCCTAGCCTTACCAATGATGTTGGGATTTTAATACCACTTGAACCATTGGTGGTAAATGTTGGATGTAAGCCCTATGCAAAAAAATCTTCCAAGAATCAGTTAGAATTTGTCAGAAAGTAGCTTGTAAAAATAATGGATTTGAAGTGGGGGCACAAAAAATAATTTGAGAATAAAAGATGAGATTTTTTGTTTAGATGGTGTCATAATGGATGGGCATCAAATATTTTGAGTGATGGATGCCAGCATACTTTTATTCTCATTCTTATTTAGAATTTTTTAATTTCGGCTTTTATCGACACAATTTATTTGTCAAAAATATTGTTACATCATTCTTTTTATTCATTTAAATAATTGCTCCCCTCTTGAAAACAAGTGTTTCAATCTAAGGAACCAAGGTCATTGTGTGGTGATCGTCACGCTGCGTAAATTGCATTTGCGTACAAACGTGACATGCACGACGCAATATAAACGCACTGTTTGCGCGTGTCAAATATTTGACTATAATGCGTAATTGCTGCACATCTATTACCCAGTAATGGATGGCGGAGTTTTGATCTAACCAATCAATTTTTTTGGTTAACATGATAAACCATGCCCACTGAATAAGAATTAAACAAAAAACACAGGATGCAGAGTACATTATAGTTTCCACATACTGTGAGAATTCAAATAGATGAAATATGTGGATTTATAACTTTTTATACATGGTGGTAGCACATTTTTATGTGTACATGTGATGGGAAGGGAGGGAAGGAAGGACACAGAGAGAGGGAAGAGGGAGGGGAGAGGATATTTTGCCCTGATGCAGAAACTAAGTTTGCACTGTTTTATGAGCACTCTCTTTTGCATGTGCATGGGATCTAACATAATTGCTGATCAAGAAGAAAAACAAAATTACAGTAGTGTGGGTATATTATTTGTTGGTGGTTTACAGATTTTCTTAGTAGAAAAATCCATTAATTTGAACTTAATTTTGACATTTCAACATAATTCTCATTGAATCCATTTGTTAACTCTCAAAACGTACTTGTGCCTTCCCTCGGCTATGAAGCGTTTACTATGTTTTCTCATACAGGATGCAACACACGGACACATACATGATGTAAAAGTGGTGAGCTTGTTCTCATCTTTCATGTGAAGGGGACATTTCTGAACTAATGGCAATGAAGAGCAGGTGAGAGTCCTCACAGTTCCCACCCAAATTCTGCCAATTAATGTCTAGCTCCTGCACTTGTTGGTAGGCAGAAGCAAGTTGAATTCTGGGAGCTAGTAAGTTCTTGTCTCGCATTGGTATTCTGAAAGGGAGACTAACTTTAGTCCCGAGTTTAAATCAGGGTTAGTCCTACATGAGTGGACCTTTTTTCCTTGCAATGTTATCTACAAATGTGCTATAATGGGTGAAAAAAATAATCCTCATGGATGGGCTGTTCTGGCCATCCATGAGGGAATTTTCTCACCTGTTACATTTACTTAACTGTATTGAAAGGGAAAAAAATCCACTCATGCAGGACTAACCCCTGGTACACCCGGGACTAAAGTTAGACTTTCTTTCAGAATACCAGCCACTCTTTCTCTAGTAGCTAAAAAAAAATGACATTAAATTTTAGGAATAAAGCAAATACTACAAGATATACAAGGTAGGAAGCTAAGAGTAAGGCAGAATTGAGCAGGAGATAGAATTTGAGTTCATTGCAAAATATCGAAACATACTTCATGCTTTACATTGCTTTGTGTTTCCTCTCAATTGATCATTGCTTGCTGAATTTATGAGATTTTGAAATTTTACTTTCCAAAATGTTCAAAATGAGAAAAATCACATAAAATAAAGAAAATAATCAAGAAATAAAAATATAAAAGAAATGTCCATGAAAAATATTCTTTACCAATGGCAATTTACTTTTCAAATTTTTAACATCGCTAGACTCAAAACTTTGTAAAAAACTAAATTTTGACAAAAAACTGTACACAAGATATTTTTTACACCTTATTGGTCTCACAGAAATGGTTGCCAAAAAATATCAAAGAGTGAGCAAGCATGCTCAGAGAAATAAAAGTTAGGAAGATTTGATAGCGTAAATGAATGGTGAGAATTGACAGGGTATTATTGCTTGAGAGGTAGACATTTTTTCTCTCTCTCTCAATCAGCTGCACCGTAAAAAAAAAAACTTACTTTGAACTGCGAAGTCTTTCTTTTTTGTTACCTCTGGCTGGACCCTTGCCACTGTTCCTCATTATGGTAGCTCTTATAAACATCTTGTGTTGGACTCAGGTCTCTCCTCAATATTACAAAATATGATCAAATTCCAATCAGGCACACAATGAATATCACTACTTGGTCAAGTTTATTTCATCCAGGGTACATGTACGCCTTCCAAGCGAGTCTTCAAGTTTGCTCTTCTGATATTTCCAGTAAAATTCTCAAGGTACTATTCCTCAAAGCATGTCATAAGTTTTCAAACATGTTCGACCAGGAATCCACACCGTCTGGTAGGTCGAGTCTAATTCAATGAAGTTGCCACTGAAGTATAAATCCAGTTGTTCATGAATATCACTTGATCAATTCCCAATATGGTCCTATCAAACTTATCAAATCAATATTGCATGGGTAAAATTGCAGATGTGGGCTGTATAGACTCAGACAGGGGTATCATACCTCAGCGGACATGGTTGGTGATAAAATTAAATATCTGGTATATCCTTATCCTCTTTTCCAAACCAAGATGCGTTAATAATCCATCAAATTGGTCCTTATCCTCTCACATCATATTTATCAAATCAATTGCACATTGCCACCCTCGATGCATGGTCCCCAGTCATATTTTCCCCTTGATTTCTTCCTTGATCCATAATCAGGTAAACTATCAAAACAAGTCATTGTCTCCATTTGATGAACAACAGCATATACTGAGAAAAATCATTATCATGACTACCACGAAACAGTATGTTACTTTCCCCAAAAGGTGAGTTAAGTGTTAGTCAAATACAGGCAGCACATAAGTTTAGACCACTTTTGCCAATCTCATATTTCCATATGTTTTATGCCACGGACATTTCATTCTTTGAATGACTATTTTTAGTATCCACATACAAAAAAGTCTAAAGACTAATCCAATGTTTATATCCCGCAAGATTGCGAAGATTCTACTTTTGGATATCCCCGGTATAATTGTTGATTTCCTGTTGTCCATCAGTTCAGCTCCATTCTGTACTTCAAGCTTCTCCCAGTTCTACTTTACACTATAAATCCCTTTCGTTTCATCAAGAGAAACAGGCAAATATAGCTCCCTATAACACTGAAGACAAAATCTAGCAGTCCAGGCCATCCTTTATATAGTGTCAATGAGCGTGAGATATCTCCTTTTCTCTCTGAATGACTTGTTGGCCACCTTGGGCTAAGTTCAACACAAACACCTCAGATCTGTATGAAACACTATTGAACAATTCACCAAACAACAGCTCAGGGGCTTTTCAGTGGGTTAACCACCATAAATCCCTATTACATTATGAATGGTGCAAATGGGATTACATTTCTTTTCTGGTAAATAAAAGATCAGACCAGACACAGCCCTGCTATAGTTTAGAGTAGAGTTCTCCATGGTGTGTAGTCTGGGCGCAGAAAATATGAGGTGTGCTGAGAGCCCCGGCATGCATCACTGGTGGTAGTCCACTATTTTACCCAGAGTACATTCTCACCCACAGGGGTCAAAGCCTTTTAAAAATAACAAAACAAACCCACAAATTGGCAGGATTGTGACTCAGCTCTCAAAAGTGATCAATATTGCCTGATCAATATTCAACATGACAACAGATTCAGATCCCCGATTTAGATACCACTTGCTTATTGATATACATTGATATACATTGGCGGTGCTGTTCTTTTTCGGGGGGGTGGGGGGGGGGGGGGGGGGGGGGGGGAAATGGGAGGGGCAAAGTTATTTTTTTTGGGGTGGGAAAGTGACATGGGGGGCGGGCAAAATATCTAAACTGTTGAATTTTTAACCAATTTTGGGTTTCAAATCACTGATTTTGGCATTGTTTTTTTTTTTTTTTTATTTTTGGCCCCAATTTACTGACTACTCTTTTGGGCCATATTTGTTATTTTTCTTTTCTTCTGGCAGGGAAGCAAATGGGGGAGGAAGGAAAAAATAGGGGGATAGCCCCTCTGGTGGTGCCACTTTGTTGATATAGCAATATAATGGGGGAGGAAGAAAACATAATGTACACACTTCCATAGATAGGTTAAAGTTATAACTAGGGGGTGGGCATAACATGGCAACAAACTGATAGCAATACCACACACACACGGTTTTTAGAGTGTAGAAATCAAAAAGTTCGTTGGTTTGTGTTAATCCCAAACTTTCTAGTTTTTCCCTCAAGCAGTATGAAGTTTTCAGTGACTCAGAACTTCAATGTTGAACCAAAAGAACTACTAGCAGTTGTTGATTGTGATAGTGTCTGGGGTATACAGCATGCCAATATAGGACTAAACGGGGCATTTGTTTTATCAGATCACTATACTACTATATAAAGGGCAGACTTTCTGATATTTGGAAAACTTGTCTTTCTATTTATCTCATTATTTTTTTTATAAATAGGTTAAAAATGGCCATATTTAGTATACACAATAATTTGCCTTCACTGTAATCCAATGTGTTATGGACTTGCACACAAATCAACACTATTTGTTGTCTCACTTTTGAGACATTTCTAGAGCATTTAATCTCTGAACATTTAGAGGTTCAGATGTTTAGAATTCTTAAAACACTTCTCCCTACCATGACATTTTAATGTGTGTTTAGACATGACCATCGCTGATGTACCATGTGTTTAGATACATGAACACCTAAGTGTAGCTTTTTTTAAATGCCTAATTTGTGGGATATTTAACAGTGTTTAAAACATGTTAAAGGTGTTGACGTTAGAAATTATCATTGCTCTGATTTAGAATGGGGAAAACGAGCTGAATTTTAATGTTTTTAGTGATTTATAGGAGGCAGTGGTCCACCAAACTTTTGACAACTAAGTTTTTATTTTTGTTAATCATCTATATGCTTAAAACTCTTACAAAATCTAAACATTTAGGTTTAGCATGGTTTTAAAGCTTTTTATACAATTAGCCTCACCTGAAATTATTAAGACCAAATCAGCGCACTTATGGGTAAACAGAACGGTTTTATACTTAAATATAAGGTCGACATTAATTCAGCAGTCAATGCGGAAATGGCGAGTACCACAAACACATTCTCCACAGCAGCACCTTGTTTTGACCGGTCTGTGACCTTGTGGTTTTCATATCAATGAGTACGAGTCTATGATAGTCACGTAATAGACCACATTTTGGTGATTAAAGTTATGGCAAGCTTAAAAGTTAGCCCCGCAAATTACCTGATGTCGTTAGCCTCTTATTAATGCCTTTAATCTGTTTTGGTATATTATTTTTATTTGTAAAATATATCTCTATCTGCCAATGGCCTACGTTATCATTTGCGAGCAAATTTAAGAAATTTCATTCTATATATTAATTACCCCGGGGTGTGGTTGTCTGTCTGTATATACTGTATGTCGGGTGTCTGACCGCGTTCCTTTTTCGGAGACGAGGGCCGCACGGTCTGAACTGGTGGGCGGGTGCCCCTTGACGGAACGAAACCGAGGTTGTATGGGTTAGTGGATCAAAGGTAATCGGGGGTCATTTCGAGGTCAAAGAGGGTCCCAAATGGACCGCGCCGATTGGCTCGGAGACCGAGGGTCGCACGGTTTCCTGACACTTGGTGGGTGGGTTGCCCCTTGACCTACGAAGACCGAGTTCGTATTGGTTAGTGGATCCAGGTCATCGGAGGTCATTCAAGGTCAAAAAAAAGGTCAAATGGGGGAGGTCAAATGGTGTTATGGTCATGAAACCTTGCGAATGAGTGGGGTCGATTTGTGATGCCGAAAAATTTTGAAGTCACGACAAGGTTATCAGGGGTCATTCAAGGTCAAATGAGGTTTAACGTTGATTTCTCGGAGACCGAGGTCGCACGTTCTTGAACTTGGTAGGTGAGTGCCTCTTGACCGTCCGAAGGCAGGTTGTATTGGTTAGTGGATTAAAGGTCATCAGGGGTCATTCAGGTCAAATTGAGGTCAAATGGGGTAACGTTGGTGTATCAGAGAAAACTCTTGGTGGTCGGGGTCGATTGTTGATGCCGAAAATTGTGAGGTCACGACAAGGTCATCAGGGACATTCAAAGTCAAATGCGGTTAACGTTGGTTTTCTCGGAGACCGAGGGGTCGTACGTTCCTGAAACTTGGTGGGTGAGTGCCCTCTTGGGACCGTCCGAAGACAGAGGTTGTATGGTTAGTGGATCAAGCGTCATCAGGGGTCATTCAAGGTCAAATGAGGTCAATGATTAAACGTGGTGTATCCAGACGAACATTGGTGGGCGGGGGCGATTGTGATGCCGAAAATTTTGAAGGTCACGACAAGGTCAACAGAGGTCATTCAAGTCAAATGAGGTAAACGGTTAGTTGAATGAAACTTGGAGGTGGGTAATTGTTGATGCAAAAAATTTTGAAGGTCACGAAAAGGCATCAGGTCATTCAAGGTCAAATGAGGTTAAAACAAAAAAAACCCCGGTTTGTATGGACATGACACTTGGAGGGTGGGTCGATGTTGATGCCAAAAATTTTGAAGGTAACGACAAGGTAATTAGGGTCATCAAGGTCAAAGGAGATGAAATGGGGTAAATGTTGCTGTGTATGGGACATCAAACTTGGAGGGTGGGG
Organism: Ophioderma brevispina; assembly: GCA_023653785.1. NCBI lineage: Eukaryota > Metazoa > Echinodermata > Ophiuroidea > Amphilepidida > Ophiodermatidae > Ophioderma > Ophioderma brevispina. The sequence goes on along the minus strand of JAMKCH010047274.1, from coordinate 81,286 downwards.
TTGCTGTTGATGCCAGCAATCTTAAAGCACAAGTTCATTCATCGGGTCATTCCAGGTCACGAGGTCAAATGGGTAAACTTTGGTTTCCAAAACGAAACTTGGTGGGCAAAAATTGTAAAGGGCATGCGAGGTCAATTCCCAGGTGCAAAGGCACCTGAACCTGGGGACAATTCATCCAGGTGATCGCTAAAACCCAGGTGATCACAAAACCCAGGTGATCGCGAAACCCAGGAGATCGCGAAATCCAGGTGATCGCGACCCAAGGTGGATCGCGAACCCGGGAACCGCTAGTATTTTGAAAATTTGCCAGTGCCGATTTAATATACAAGGACTTATACATATGGCAACATTATTAAAAGTTAAACTCCAAGTTTCGATAGCAAAGTAAGGATAATGTGAGACCTATATTTCAAACAAATAGTGAAGAGCAAGCTTTATATTTTAGTAGAGATCTGGGTAGATTCCCTGTCCCCTCCCCAGCTTTCATCACCATCACTACCCCACAATGTCAAGTCCCCAAATTCTCACCAACAAGGTAACAATTGGGGGGGACTGGACCGACCTCTTTCTAGGGTGGAGTACACGGGAATCTACAATGGGTTTAGGGGCCTAATCCCTGATGGCTTGGACGTGTCACATCCGTAACCAGTTTGAATTCTGCCATTATTTTAGTAGAAATGAGTTAGAATTGGAATATTTGACTGAACCTTTTTCTCCATTAGTAGCAAAATCAGACGAATGTATACTTCTTACTAGGAGTAAAATTGTATGCACGATAGCTGCCACTAATACACAGCTGTTTTAACCTCTGCAAATTAGCTCTTATTTTGAAAAATTAAGGTGGTGACACAATTTTTACAAGAGCGATTACCCCTGTAAATTCCGAAAGATCCATGGGAAGAATTTTGTTGCCATATTGGCCTCCAAATTCACGACTTTATGTTTACAGCACCTCTATAAGCCCATTTGTCACCGAGATCTGTTTAAAACTAAGATTTTTAAAAGACACTCGTGTTTTTGCCTTAAATTTACCTATCTCCATTTTGGTGTTAAATACAACCATATTAGTGTCTATATGACACAAATTTTGGTGTTGATAATGTTTGGTAATGACACTGCTTAATGTTAATTTTATACCAAATGGTTGGTGTTTACTTATTTTTTTGTAACACGACATTGCTAAATTGCACTACGGTGTTAATTTAATGCTCTTCCTGAAATCAATTTGGGACTGCACCCTCTGGGTTATTAACACCAAACTTTGGTGGTGAAAGCCTAATGCACATTTTTTGAATAGCGCCCCCAATTTTCAAAATTACTATTTTGGCAGGTTACGTTGGTAATTGTCTAGGAAACTATACCTGCGAACGAGAAGCTAAACAAAGCGTATTTATCATAAAATACACGATTTTTGTAATTAGAATTGGATCATAGATTTTGACTACAGGCAGAGCTGGAAATGCTCGTTTATGTCCATCCAGACAAATCAGTGCCACCCCTCAATAAAAATAACCTCTAACGTTGCCTTGCCTGAACCAAGAAAACAGCTAATGGATGACCGTAAACACGTTCATGGCACTTTTTCCCGGCTATTTCACATTGAGCTGTTTTCAGTCAGCCGGTAATTATTATCGGGATCCCGATAATAATATTCAATTACAAAATTCTTTCGTTTGGGACACAACAGACTTTTCGACCTTAACGCATTCACGAGGTATAGTTCACTACTTAGCAATTACAATGCAAACCCGTGTTAAAACCTCAACTTTTTGAAAATTGGGGGCGCTTTCAAAAATGGCTATATATCTTTAACATATATATTGTAACATCTGATATTTTTAATAAGAAAATGTTTGATTTTGGTTCTGTTTGCATCTATTGTAACTGTCTTACCTCTAACATTTCATAAGCAGATCACAAAATGCATAATTAAATTGTGCAGCAACACCAAGTGGTGTTTAAATCCTAAAGTTCAACACCACAAACTAACAACGACAAGCTTGACCCAACTTGGTGTTAAAATTTTAACACCCCAGTTTTTCTCACATAAAGTACATACACCAGTGACTACTGTCCTTGAATATGATGTGCTAATTCTAATGGGATATTACCCAACTAATTGGTTACAGGACAGTAAAGTACTTGTTTCCCATCATTTTTTTTAAAACATTTGGGCTCTTTTTTTACTTAAAATTGGGATTTTTTTTAGGTATAATTTTTATGTTAGAGAAAAAATCACAATTGTTTAAATCATATTTTTTTGATAATCCATTGTTACTTTATTTACCTTTATACATTAATACAATGGGCATCCTTCCATGTTGAGTACTCCTCCGTCTCTCTCGCTCTTTTAAACTTATTTTGATGGTTACTTAACTCTTTAGCTTCATACTTTTAAATCTTCGCATAAGTTATTTCTGAACATTCATTTAGTTACTTACCTGTTAAGTACAGGTCATCAACAATATGTCAGGGTGCCACCAGTTGAAAATATGAACGGAAGAAAACAAAACAAAAATGCAAATTGTTAGGAATTATACCAATATTGAAAGAAAAATATAATATACTGAGGGTACCAGCTTATCATTATAACAAGGATGAATCTCTTATCATTTTCTTGTGGATCTGCCTGATTGTTGTGCAGTCCATCCCTGTTTTGTGTGTAAATTTATTGGTTGTAACATACATAAAAATTCCTTTAAAAGGAAAGGGGCGCCCCAAGGAGTAAGTCTTGTTTGGGTTGTTCTTATGTGGTTGGAAACACTTTTTGTAAGAAAGAACTGGAGACACAATTCCAATGAATTCGCGAATTTTTAATTGTCAACTTTTTAGTACAAAATGTTTGAATAAGTATAAAAATAGATATTTTGAAATACACGAATATAGTATGAACATTTAGTTGTTGGTGAAAGTGTTGCAATTTTGTATAGGAGCCAATACCAAATTGGGAGCGTATTTATAGGGAAATATAAAGGAAATTAAGGAAAGCTTTATTTTTGTAGCCACATACAAGGTCAAAGACTTGTTTAAGTGTACCAAATGAAACTTACTAAGAATACTTGTTGTTTTTATTAATCTTTTGTTGGGGTCACTTATAAGAAGTAAATGGTTTATTTCAGCATTTTAGGGAGTGGGATTTGTTTTGAGGCACGTTGTTGGCAGAAACAGCTGATGGGTTGGATTTTGAGAGTTGCCCTTTGTTGTGGTCAACATAGGTTTTAACTGACCTTTGCCCTTGATATTTACCCTTGACTTAGAAACAAATGAGGGTGTGCTTGTAAACCATAAATGGAGTTTTTGGTTTTAATTTGAATAGCAGATTTTCCAATGAGGTCACTGTTACATTTTCAGGCAGCTTTTTTACAACGTGACTTCACGAGACTTTGACTGGTATGAGCTTTGTGACCTTATTACAAATGAGGTATCCTATGTTTCAAACCTTTGGATTTTATAAACCGCTATTAAATTGCATCAAAAATCAATGCCTTGTTCAATGTTCATTTTCAACCAAATTGAAGGTAATTATTAGTAACCGTAACAGGTGATACTGTCATCATTACAACATAAAATGTTGCCAATCAAGTAATATTTTGCATAAAATATGCTAATTTGCATAAATTTTGCGATATCTGCCTGTTTTCCTGCGACTATCTGGTGAATTTTATGACCACAACATCGTTAAAAAAAGAATGCCGTAGTTTAATTTCACCAATTTGGAAGTGTTATTTTGAATATGATCCAGTGGGCCTAAATGAAAATCCAATGTTAGACCAAGGACTCTTTTTATTAATAATTGGCAATAATTAGAGCCGAATTTTGCATAAAAGGTAAAGAAGGAGCTTGTTAATTTTACGCCTAACCCTATGCCCCAAAACAACTAGAAGTTCGCGGTTCTCGGCTTTCGTGGTTTGCGGCGGGGGTACCAAGGTTATAGGGTTGTTTGGTTTCGTGCGGAACAACGCCAGAGTTCCAGATTATACAGGGTGTTGCCAATCACCACACCCTTCCACCCAACCCACCTCCATCCAATTCAGTTTCTCATTTTCACCAATTAAAAATGAAAAAAAAATTAACTTAAAAAAAACAATATATTTTAAATTTATATTTATAAAATTGGAGTGTATATTTTTGTTTTGCTCATTTTCTCCACTTTTTTCTTTTTTTATTAATATTTGTTTAAAATTCTGATTTTATTTTTGGGTCGCTTTTTGGGTCACATTTCTATTTTTTAGGTTTTAATCATTGTTTAAAAACCATTTTTCTTTAGTATTCTTTTTTAATGTATTTGTTGTCATTTTTTTTCTTTTTTAATATTTCGGTCGGTTTTATGTCGTTCAATTAATTGAGTACTTTTTTAGTTTTAATACTTTTGGTCATATTTTCCTCATTTTAAATGCTTATTTTATTGTTTCAATTAATTTTTTTTTTGTCGTATTCCCCACTTGTTCTGTATTAAATCTCATTTTTTATTCTGTAGGAGTCTTCCTTTCGGATGCATTATTTCCCCCGGTTGTTTCCACTTTCGTGCAGGTCCTGCTCAGCCTATTTTTTCTTACGTTATTCTGATGACTCGCGCCTGGGTTTTTCCTGTCTTGGTCGTTACTTTTCTGAGTAAGGGCAAGCAGCAGAGGGGAGGAATTGGAGGATGTTATCTTGGATTCACTTTCTTGATTTGCCTCAGCGAGGTGCTCAAACCCTCTAGAGTGGAAGTGGATTGTGGAGCATAATTAGAGGAGTAGGCAGCGTTGCAAAGGTGGAAAAGAACGAGGAGGTGATAAAAATAGCAGGCGACTTAGGGCGGTTACAAGACGTTGGAGGGAGAGCAAGGCGCGATACCACTCTCTTTCCCTGACAAACTCCTATGCTTTTCATTATTTTAATCAACTGTATTTTTGTGTATTTTATTGCATTTTGTTATTATTTTTTACATTTATTTTTTTGTTTTATTAAACTTTTGTTATTAGGCCATGGAATTGGATATTTAGTTTCCAGTTACCCGCCCCCCGAATTTTCATTTTGTCCAAAACTTTCATTATTTTGGTTAAAAGTCATATGTTTGCGAATCTTAAATACAGATCATAACTTTCAGCTTCCATAATATCGGCATGTCTTTCTGATCATTTTTAACATTTTTTGTGGCTAATGGGGTTTACTTAGTTGTTAATCATGACAATGTTAGATATCCTACCAATGCGCCTGATCATACTCTGCGATCGAGCTTACAATATTCACCTCGGAAATTTTTTTTTTTGTTGATTTTTTTAAGGAAATAATTACTTAAGTATCCACTGTTATAAAGTCTGGTTAGATATCTGAATTCAGGTTTAGACACCACTTATACCAATGACGTAAACATTATATGACAATCTTGAAAATATGAAAATGAATGATGAAATATTGGACCTCCTTTTTTCGAACAGTCAACCGGCAACTAACAATCCAATTCCATTGGCCTTATGATTTTTATTTTTTATTTATCTCCTTATATTATTTTATGTATTTTTTAATTTTAATTATTTTTAATTTAATATTGTTTTTTTCTTTTAAATTCTTATTTGTTTCCGTCTTTTTTCTTTTTTATTTGTCATTCAGCGTTTTCTATTTTTCACTCATTGTTCCAATTGTTAATATTCTTTGAATTTTATTTTGTATTTTATTATATTTACTTTATTTTTCTTTTGTTTCCATTGCAATTTTTTGTTCATTAACTTTTGTTATTCATTTTAATTTGCCTTATATTATTTATGTATTTTATTAATTTAAGTTAATATTGTTTTTTTTTTTCTTTAAAATCTTATTTGTTTTATTTGTCTTTTCTTTTTCTTTTTTATATATTTGTTAATTATTTAAGAGCGTTTTCTTTTTATCACTCATTCTTTTGAATTTTTTATTTTGTATTTTAATCTGTTAAATTTATTTTCTTTTGTTCCGTTCTAATTTTGTAGTTTCATTATTGTTATTTTTCATTTTGGCCACTTATTCCCAACTTCGTGATTCAATTTAAGGGCTGTGTAGGGTTTAAAAAGAAAAAAAGGGGGAAAGGAGCAAACCACATAAAGGCAAAACAACGGCACTCTTTCCTGGTAAACAAACAGCTCAAACAAGAACAACAAAACTACATAACAACAATGACATCAAACTCCTTGACCAATTTCGAAAACCCAGGACCAACGGGGGAAAATAATACATGAATCTCAGCGCCTTAGACCGCTGGGTCACATAGAACTTACTCAGTATCTTCCGGTGTACTCCTGCTCAATTGATCACAAGGTGATGGGACTACCGCTCGAGGTCACAATTGACATGACCCACCCCCAATATGGCGTGTTAAGTGGAGGATTCCATCATAGGAGTGTTTTTGAAAAATAATCCTTAAATTCGCAAGGGAAATGAAAGACTTCTTCTTGATTAATCTCTGCCGAAAAGAAATTAATTTTTCGGTCATCGGGGTAATTCTCGAGCCTCCTCCAATATTTTACAACATATGAACATCCGCTATGTAACATATATGGGCGTGTAAGTAGAAATCCCCAATCGGCTACAGGTTCCTACGGCGGTCCGGAAGGTAAGTAGTCTGTGTCACGACGGCGACAAGATAGTACTCCCGTTATCTCGGGAAAACGAAGGGGGTTCTATGGAGATTTTGCATCATAGGGCCGTTATATGTTTGTTTTGTTTGAATATTATCTAATTGTGTCTGAACCTATAAACCTAGCGAGAAAATTGAACGTTTTGTCGGTTACTTCGGTGCTCGCAAACACGGGACAGTAAGGCACGCAATCGCTACGGGCCGCATACCTTGTACTTACCGGACCGCCGGAACAGTTTCAAAGCCAAGCTAATAGGTGCGCCCGTAGGAGCCCTAAAAAGAGCACGATAGAGCCAAGGGGGTTTGTTGAGTCAAATGCTTGTACAGGATATGTAACGCAAAACCTAGAATTTTGCATAATTAAAGAGTACTGGCACCTTGGACTGATAGGCACCCTCAAGGTTTTCAAAATTGGTTATTTTTGCACATGGTTGTACTAGTAAAGCAACTTATTTTTCATATATACAGCCCTCTAACCTGAAACGATTAACCCAAATCACTCACCCTTTTATCATAAAATCATTCCAGCTTTATTTTATTAAGCAGGGACCAATGCCAGTACCGAGTAGTTTTATTCAGCAGACCACGATTTATGGGATAAACCACAAGAAAAACACACCAGAGTTAAGACTGACTCAGAGATTTCCTGAGGGCACCTTCAAATTTTCAAAACCAGTCATGTTCCTTGCATAAACTGTGTGAAAATCAATGTACTTCATATTTTTTTGTAACAATTTAATCCTTATGTTTATTTATGTGACAACCATTTTGGAAACTATGGAGGTAAGGCATGGTATAGGCCCATAGGTCCGGAGAGCATAATGTTCTGGAGTATAAATATATAGGAAAGTATTCAAGTAAATAAGGTAGCATATTTCACTATTGCTCCTGAGCGCATAAATAATTGGAAAAGGGAAATATTTGAATGCACAAGCTCCAGAAGCATATTTGCCATATGCTCTGGGAGATGTTGCATTCAAATTTATGCTCAGGAACATATTGGTCATTGCAACATTGCTTCTGGAGAATAATTTCAGGCCAAAATCTCCTGAAAGCAAACTAACCTTGCCATGAGGATTTTAAGGTCATGAATTTGCATGTTTATAGCACCCTCTATTGGCCAACTCACTATTATAAATTCTGTGCAAGGGAAAAACACCCACCCTGTCTGCACACAAAGAAATTGAGCACAAAGCTGTCTCTCTTGATAGTGTCTGTAGAGTATGGATTGTCACAATAAAGGACGGCTTTTCAAAAACAAACTGTGCAAGAAAAACAATGGATTTGCCTTTCAAGTATTCTTCAGTCAGTTTCCAATAACGACAAGGACTGAAAATACTTCCAACATCCCAAACTTGCCTCATATTATTAATATCAATAATCAAGTCTGTGTCACCGTGCATAAGATCTCATTCCAAGGTCTATTTTTTTCAATGCAATTTCGTGTAGTCAAAGTTAGACTGACACAAGCTTCTAGTTATTTTGTTTACGACATTGTCCACGTGGAGTTGGCCCACTTACCAATAGATTGTTCTATAGAGGTTGTGACCTTGTTTTAATCGATTGGCTAGAAACAAAAGAATCGAACGGGTGTACTGTACCGTAATGCAGTCCATTCAAATTTAGTTGCGTGCAACCCTGGGGGAATTATCTCGTTGTTTATACCAATAGTGTGGGCCAAATAACAGCGGTTTTCTGAGTTGATCCTGTTGAACAAAGTTCAGCATTTACGGTTGATGGACCAGTCACAGGCACAAAAAAAAAACCTCTATTCATTGTGATTTGGATGAGTGTGGAATCGTTTCTTGGAAAAATTCCAAAGAACAGGTGGTCCTATCCATATATAGAAATCTGTGCTGGGTGTGGTAGGAAAAATCCTGAGTCCCACTTGTTGCTCTTGGACCGGCGTTGTGCTAACATCAGTAGCATAGTAGCTTTTGAACCAATATTTTATATTTTTATGTTCCACATTGAAACTTGTATGTGCACATAAAACAAAGTTGTATGTAGACTAGAATGTGGAATAATGCTGCAGGAGGTTGGCTTTTAATATGTTAGCTTTATGAGGAGCACATTTTGGTCACGAACTTGATGGTTCTACATTGGAGAAGTTCAACGCAGCAGGTGTGTTTGGCATGAGGTCAGCAGGGATGGTGGCATAAGTACTTAGAGTCAGAGTCAGGTCAGCATATTTTCAATTTCATGTAAGTTGGAATTCGTATATTTGCTTTTATAGATCTATCAATTTTGGATAGTAAAATTGAAATATTTCAAAAGGTTAGGTTATTTTGGTGGAAATGTATAAATACTGTGAGTTTGCCAAAGCCTTTCCAAATTTAGGAAATATTTATCTTACATGTTCAGAATATTTTTTCATGAATTTAATGATGGAGCTGACATTCAGACAAAACAATATGTCAGTGAAGTTAAATACAAAAGAATCCTTGAACAAGAGAGTTGTCATTTCCACATTTAGAATTTGTGAGATTCAAGAGTTTGTAATGATCTTGCTAAATTTGTTCATAAAAGAATCCAATTACTCATGATGAATTAATTATTTAGGGTTATATATGATTAAGGTATTCATATGTAAAAGTAGAGTGTATTCTACTCAAAAGGAAAGCAAAATATTTCAATTGAAAGTAAAACCATGAACTTTTATTTAATATTACATGCAGTTCATGGATATTGCTCCAGAAAATTGGCCAATGAAAATCAAAATCAAAATTTAATATTATGAGATTTATCTGGTTGGTTGATAATTAGTTTGGGACTTATGATTCATATCTTGGTAAAAATTCTGGATAAAAACATTTAAAGTTGGTATTCAAATATATAATTTGTCAAGTAATGTCAAATTTATGAATTGTAGCCTGGAAAGTCAATTAAACTATTAATGGAGCTACAGAAAGAAATTCAGAGACTTCTAGTGTACTTTATTGGGTTTGATTTATCTGTAGTCCCCGTACTCTAAGTTCAATGATTTTACTGGGAGAGGGCTTAATTCGTCATCTACAGGACTTTCTATGAATGTATGGACATGGAATTTTCTGTGTGGTGCGCCTATTGATCTTCACCGACTGCTCCGACTTGTTAGTTATTCACAACAGCTTCAGAGAAACTCTCGCATGCCGGCTAATCCTTTAGGAAAGTGGTTGCACATAAAAAGTTCTAATTGATTAATACCAAAATTTTAATTTGATGAAAACAAATTGAGCGCTCAAATATTTGGCAAAATTTGGTGAATTCTGTGAAATTTAAAGAACATTGTTTAACTCTGAAGTAAAGAGATTAACTGTATAAAGTGTTTGGTTATAGAAATTATTGTAAATCCTTAAACGTTATATTATATTTGAACAGAAGAATTTGAAATGCAATATAAATTTTATTGGAAAACAAACATTTTTCTGGTCAAGTGGTATTGGTCTTAGCGTCTTTGGAGTACATCGGTTTTGCGTGACTAAAAGATAGCCACACTTTTATTCCGTAACTTTATGTTTAATAGTTTCTTGATGGGGCAAACGATTCCCGACTACACGATTCGACAAAGAAACACTTAGGGAATATCAAGTGTGGTGTCTTTGCCCATTTCCTTCTGGAGCGGTTTTGGCATGGGGTTGGACACGCTCAGTATTGTAAATAATCAAGTGTCCATCAATTGTAAATCACAATTACCTGCTAGACAACCAATGATGATAACGTCACCAGCAAGGTTAAAGAGTGCTATTTTACAGGCGGTTGGATTTCACACGTTTTGTGAGGTATAGCAACCAAAAACAGAACGTGTCTCAAGTCATGGGGTAGGGGGTGTTCACTGACATATGATTATGGGAAACTTCTAAGCTAACACTGGGGATCCCAAATCACAATGCACCTGCCTAGGACAACAATCATGAACAGTCACCAAGCGATTGTAAAGAGTGTATTTTTACAGTCGTTGGATTTCTCAACGTCTTGGGAGTATAGCCAACCAAAAACATGAACTGTCTCAAGTTCATGGAGGGGTAGTATCCACATACTGTTGATGAACTTCTAGCTCACATCTGGAGATGATCACATGCAGGCCACTGCAATAAAAGTGGGGCGACTAACAGTATGATTCCGGTTACCTCTAAATGTAAACCAGTTGAAAATTTCACTCCCCATAAGAGTGAAAACTACTTTGTAAACCACTCCAAAAGAGTGGGTTTGTACTTTTAAAAAGAGCGAATTTGACTTATTGGTCCTACCCCAAAATTAATTTTTGAGGATTAAGCCAATTTTTGCCTAACATTACGAAAATATAAGGAGATTGCATTATCATTAAGGGTGATGTGTTTGAAAGTTTGACCAAACTTAATACATATTACTTTTAAAGTTTTCCCCAAAGAGTCATGAGCCCTAGTTAAACTGCAAAGCGGACTTTATTTCTATTACCAAAAGAGCTTTATTAAAAAATCTGTTTAACCGCCTATGGTGTATGGACGGATGCTTTTCTCCTAGGGAGGTGCAGCTCTGCGGCCTTGAATAATATGGGTGTGAAAGTTGACCTTTTTTGACATTTCCCCACCCCCCTGTCAGGACCAGGGGAGGACCCTGGGGAATGGTGACAGGTTAGTAGGGCGCTTGTGCACTCCTCCAATTATATAAAGTTTGGGAACTCTAGCTCATCTGTAAACAAAGTTATGGCAAAGAATGTTTACCTTTTTGTGAATGTGACCTTTTTTAACATTCCCCACCCCCCTGACAAGAATGAATATTGACAAAGAATGGCAAAGCGGCTTTGAATGGATTGAAAGGCCCAAGACCTCCAAACTGCTGTTTGATAGTAAAGATCCACCTACTTTCTATTCAAGCAGTCATGGACATGGACCTGTCCCGACCTGTCAACAGTCACCAGCGACATTCGATCTCGCTGTTCCAGAACGGTCCTCCCTAGATATCCTAGATCAGGTCATTGCCCTATCCTGGTCACCAGGTGACATCAAAGTCAGATCTCCAGCCTCTACAGAAAGAGATGGAATTCCGGAAAGCCAACTGGTCCACAGTTCAAACAAGTCACCAGCGGAATGTCTCCCCGCTGCCAGACCCGGCTCATCTAACAGCAACGATGCTGCATACTCTGACTCTGTTACCATTGCTCCCCAAGCAGCGAAACATTCCATTCCAGAGGCAGCAGAAGGAATCCCTACCACCCCCGGTTGGGACAAGGAAGCGGCAACAAGTATACAAAGTGTATTGTAATACCGGGGAACCTGGTCAGTTCGCCCCCAAAAACCATGTCGCCCCCATGCCAACTAGCCCCACTGCAAACAAAAGTCGCCCCCAAACAAAGTCCCCCCCATGCCAAGTCGACCCCACTGTAAACCAAGTCGCCCCCAAACCAATTCGCCCCCATGCCAAGTCACCCCCAACACACACCAAGTTCGCCCCCAACCCCAACCCATGACAAGTCGCCCCCAACACAAACCAAGTCGTCCCCCAACTCAAACCAAGTCGCCCACGACTCACCACCTCCACGTAAGCCCACTCAAGATGTGTGTTTTGATTCATGTGGTCGTTTTCAAGGAACAGGCGGGTGATCTCCGCGAAATTACGCATATATTTAACTTAGTTGTCGCTGCATGGCGGGATCCGGGACGGTCATATATTGCAACAACAAGTTAAATCAAAATTATAAACGGATTTCGCAATGCAACCCTAAATAAAGCAATCAGACGCATTCTTAATCGGAATGACTTTTCGTTATGGACCGCCGCTCTATTTTAAGACGATGCGGTACACCTTAACATATGAAAACATTCATCACGGTAGTTGTTCCTTTTACTAATACGTGGTGCAATATTGACATGATGGATGAATGTATTTAAACAAAAAACAATGTTGCCGATTCCTCCATGGAGTTATATTCGTCACACTTTCATATGTATATATAACTATAAACACAAATCGCGTTCTAAACTTATTGGTATTGGAAATTTTACTTTTATAACTCGGCCCTTGTCATTTAGAAAAAAAACCGGATGCGAGTCGATATATTCAAAGAATGCAACTCAATTTGCAAATCAATAATAATGAGTGTGATACTTGTGGATGCATCTCGCGAGAAATTAAAATTGGTTATGTCCACTAAGTATAATACCTTCCTGGTTTATGCCACAGTAAAAACCTTAATTCTGGGGCACTTTCATTTGGGAAGACTTTGATATATTGGCTTTACTTTACTATAAAAACTGTAAATATGAAATAATTCACATTTTTCAATGTTAATGTTAAAAACAATTGGACCTACTCAAAAAACCTCTGTTTCTGTGACTTGAGCTTGTTGGTTTTCATATTTTCCTATTTTTAATGAGGCAATACGATTTAGTCACATACATTGCATTGGAACTTTAGATAGTGTCCATACTATATTCATTAATCGATTAGGTCTCTTCCCTGTATTAAAAGACAACTTTTCAGCAATCATATTTGATACTTGGAATATTATCAAGCAAACTTGTATAAGTTTGGCGGTTTTGAAAATTTACCTTCTGAAAAAATTTTGTACCAAATGCGACGGACAGACTTGACAACCTTGTGCCTTATTTTCCCGCCTCAAGTTTAGAAGCACACTTGAGAATTTTTGGATCATGGAATGGTATTGGTAATTTTAAATCTATTAACAACCAAAAGTAAACAATTGAAGTCATAATTCGCAGTGCGGAATTGATAGCGAATGTCGTAAATTCCGTCCGAAGGGGAGGGGTAATACTTTACAGGAGTAAAAACTTAAATTTCCCGTCCGTCGGATCAGAAGAGGCTATTTCAATTTTTTTCTCACCGTGGAATTGTATTTCTGTCAACAATGTAAATAGGCCTCTTTTTCTCTTTTTCCGCCGCAACACTCTGAGAAAATAGAATTGGGCTGTTTTTTCGTAGCTCACTTCACGCATCTTTCAACGGTGAGAATAACATCGGTAAAGTTCATAAATTTAAATTTTGAGTGTTTTCCCAAAATGTCCACCCCCCCCAAAAAAAAAGAAGCCTGGCGCCTCCACTGATTATTAAAAAAAAATATGGTAGTGCATTTTTACATATAGAAACGCGATAGAAATACTTTTAGAATTCGTTTCGGTTGCGGATGACCCACCCCCACCCCCCCGCGGAAAATAACGCATGATTTTCCTTCAACTAAAAAAGTGGAAACTCACTGGTAACCATTACCCGGAAACTTGTCTCTGCATTCCTACGTAGAGACAATTTTGGGTTGTACAAAATAGATTATCAATCACCAATATTTTAAAGATGGCTGGACAACAGGAATATGATCCGATATGTCCAATCAGGTGATGTTTAATGGATGACTATTTTGGTAGCTGTGCAATTCAATAATTTGGATCTAGCGGGTCCGAGCTCGCCCTCTCAACTGCACTTTCCCAATGGAGCTACAAGAAAAAAGTGGGCGTTTCAAAGTTTCCAAAAACCCTGGGTCTGTTTTCAAATGTTTGTAAGTTTTTGAAACACGGTAATTTTATGGTCTACTAACAGAACAGGTAGCTCCAAAAGAATTACGTCCAAGAGTTAAAAGAATGTTTACCCGGCTAATTCAGGGAGTCATTTTTTTTGCATTTATTTTATAAACTTTTATTGTCATCACATCACATATCAGTCCATTTTAAGGACTGGTTATGGTTATGGATGGGCATTTTGTTTTATCGATCATCGATTTGCGGGCCGTTGTCATCAAGATAACAAGGTTAATTGGTTCGTCACGCTTGCCCTACAAATTTCACTCCAAAAGAATGGATTTTCCACGATCGTCCTGACCTGGCGCTGACTCAGACCCCGTAGCATACAAAGTAATTACATTTTTTGTAGTAAATAAAAAGAAGACTTGAACATACTGAAAATAACTCCCATGTTGAAACGGAACAAGGCGCCCCAAAATAAAATGGTGGTACGCGCTTAACTTACAACCTTAACCGTCCTCTCTTTTACTTCCATGGAAACAATAAACAATCGCAAAGACACCATGGCGACTTTAAATAATTAAATAAATGTAAACATAGACATAATTATTAACTCGCTTGGCAGAACCCTGCAGGCGACACAAGTTCCCGCACAAATTAATAGTTTTTTCAATTAATTTTTGGTAACCACTTAACAATTATTTAATTTTCATGGATAGTCAAAGCAGCATGAAAATGAATTTAACAGGCATAGTCTTTGTGGTGTTTTTTGTAGATGGCTTGTGAGAGTCCATCTTAAAATCCACTGACTTACGTGTTAATACACTATATACAAATTGTCCAAGTGAGTTTATAAGTTACGGTAAATTGAGCAAAAGAATAGCTAAAACAATTACTTACTCAATTTTTAAACACTTGTGAGGTAATTGGATTGTTATGTTGTAATTCTTGATACTTAAAAGTAAACCAATCAGTTAATGTAATATTTCAAAAGTTTAAACCAGAAGACAATTTAGTATCTTTTTTTGCACCAAATTTTGATAGGATATTTCAAAAACATCGTATTATTTTAATTCGCAATATATATTTAAATTTTCTTTAGGTGTCGCGATAGGTTTCTCCGTATTGTAGTGTATTATTTGTGGGAAAAACAAAAAAAAAAAGTATTTTAGTAGTTTCACATAGCAAGGTATCCTGAGTTTCGTCGATTCCCAGTTAGGTCCTCTATGTATCAAATTACCTACATTAGGTAAATGCAGCTATTAAGATAAAAAAATAATATAATAATAGGCAACATATAACCTCAAACCATTCTTTCTTTTCCCTCTTTCCCCCACAACCAACATTAGAGTTCCAGCAACTTGATTAATAAGTGGAGTACTTGTGTACTTACTAAATAAGTGCAATAAGTAGTGTGATTTGAGTAATGTATAAAACATTTTGAGGTATAAACATTTTAAGGTATCTCAAGTAAAATCATATTAGAATGATTGTGGATAATTAAATCGCCTATCATGGATACCCGGGCCCCCGGATCATCTTACGCAGTCAAAACTAATCCACACCTAAAATAAAAAACCAATTACTTATCATTACGAAAAGAATTACCATTGAAACTACTCAGTAAAATTAAAGCAAACGGGTCACACTTAATGTTGATTAGAGATACAGAAATCATTATTTTGATGTAGTTTTTGGAGACAATACGAAATGACTAATTAAATGAAAATGTCTCTTTAAATCCGGACTTTTAAATACGAACCATAAAAATTCTGAAAGCGAACATCAATTTTATTAGCAAGCGCTTTTGTGGCTTTGTGTTTTAGAACGAATTTGGGACCACATTTCTAAAAGTTTAAGTCCGTCAATATTTTATTATTCTTAAAATGTTTATGGTAAGATCTGTTAGTTATGATTCGATCCCTCATATTTTTTAAATTGACATGGCATGACTCCATTGAAACAAAATATCCCGTACGACCATTTTTACTTTCAATTATTATTTTCAAAAAGAAAAGAAAAAGATGATTTCCCTCCCCCCTCTTCTCGGTCTAAAATGGATTGCTTTGAATAAAAGGGTTTTCCTTAACCTACAACCTGTTTTTTTTTTTCTTTTGAAGGATACAAATATCTCCATTGTTAGGTTGTCAAACACTATGTTTTCATGAAAGCAATAGGGAAAAATACCAACAACCAACAAAAACATCGTAACTTTTTGAACTTGTTTGATTTCCCAAATGGCCACGGAAGCATGCTTGCTTTGCATGCACACAACGTGCATGGCAGAAAAGTCACCTCTTAAAAAAAATCGTTCTCGGTTTATTTACTGTCAGTGTGATTTAATACAGGTTTTCCCGGTCATTTCGTAGTTTTTATCAACAAAAAAAGATAATTGGCATCGAGAAATCTTGCGACTGTCAAAAGACAATTTTATTTTTTCTTTTTTATCTCATGCCGAATAGAAAACATTATCCGTACGAGAATCTAATTGTAAATCGATTAATCACTAAATGGCAAAATTGGCCGGGACAACCTTATTTTCAAGCATGATAAATTTTTCCAATAAGACAAAACATCTATTTCAAAATGGTGGTGCACTTTTCTTGAAATTATCGAGTCTCTTTTAAAGATTCGATTGTGGTTCTTGTATACAAGATCATACGTTACAGTGGGAAGTGGCGATGGGTTCCAATGTAAGAACAAATTGAGTCGCTAGTTTTTATTTCGAATAATGTTAAGCCTTTGTCAGTAGTCAAGTAGTATTTGACTTTCATTTTAAAAATACTTGTCACATACAATATTCCATAAAAACAAAAAATCCTTTCGCCTTTCGTCGGGTCATATCGTCATGAGTCTTTCAAACAGGGCCAATCGACCATTTTGGCGAATTGAGTTTTTTGCATATTATATATATTTCACAGTTTTTTTTCATATACCAACTATTGAGCAAAAATAACATTCCAATAATAAGATTTCACTTTTTGGAAATCATACCCAAATGCCAAATGAAAGCTTCCAACCAGACCATCTTCACTCTGCGTTCGTCGGTTTTCTGTCCTGAAAACCACCGTACGATAGCTTATAAAGTGACCTATCGACAATCGATCAATTAGATATTACGAGATCAACTCATCTTCGACACACTGGGTAGCCTTATAGAAGTTTGGTCGAATTTTACACAATGTGTGCGGCTGTATCTTATGACGATTTGCCACACTTAAAAATATAAATTTTTGCAGTATTTTTACTGGCAACAATTCTGCCAATAATTACTGTAACAATTTATTCATCAATCAAAACACTGAAAAATATATATTTGGGAGTTGTTATTACAGAGATTGTAATGTTTTTAAAATAAAAGCTTGAGACCACACTAACTTAGTAGGCCATCCACAAATGTCAACCAACTTTTTACGGTGTTTATTTTTCTATCTATTTTAAATTTGATAGTAGAAGCCTTCACCCCTCAAAACCCTATCGTAAAGTTTCGTGCCGATATTTTTCAACAACCTTCAACCCGTTGAATAAGAGCTAAAAACAATGATTTTGGTAAGCCCTAGAGGACTATGTTTAAACATATTGGTCGACCAAAAGGGGGCGATTTTCGCTCATAACATCCAAACCTAACATCCTTTTCCCTACTATTTCACGGTAAATGAGAAAATAGTACTTTCTCTGATAACAACTTTTGACCACTTCGGGTAAATCGGGGTCCCCGGGGATGAAGCTATTAGCGATCGGACCATTACTTAATTTGGGTAAAACAGAATTGCCTAAACCTGTTAACAACGGTAAAGATAAAGTTGAATATGGATGAAACTGAAAAGCTAAGTTTATGGGATTGTTTTTTCCTGCAAGATTTACAGTAATTTCCTATAAATAACCTTAACTTGGAAAATCCATATGTTCATAATAATTTTATATACTTCAAAGTTCAATAGAAGCCTCTCTTATAAATTTAATCGAATAGGCCTGGAAAATTGGACAAAAGTATTTTGCTTGAGTTTTTTAAATTACGGCCCAAGTAATCGTCTTTTCGGATCATTTTTTTATTGTGAATTCCTTGTAATTTTTTACATCGCACGTTTATATTTCGTCAAATCAAGATGCACTTAGGATTGTAAGTTAAACAAAAAGATCATTTTTAGTAGCTGTGTTCTTTACTAGACTAGCTTTTAAGATGTCCTAATCGACTATCCCGGGCGCTGATCACGGCAAACAGGAGCGCCAGTTTTTGATCGCGCAAGTTGAGTTTAATATTTTTTTATTGTTTTTAAGACATAAATTTTTTTTTTTATTTTGTAATGATCAACCTATACGTTTGCATCTTTAACTTAAAAAAACCTGATTAAAAACCTTTCATAGGTTCAAAAAGCCTCTTCAAGAAGAATATCAGGTTTATACCTTACCTCCTTTAAATATCTAATTGTGAGAAGGTTAATTAGCTGTCCATTTTTTTGCACACATCTACTAGGTTTCCGATTTTTCTCTCCTTTCATTTTAAACCGTCCATCAATACTTCTTCTAAAAATTAGTGTTATGTAGTCCAAAATGCAATTCCACAATACTATACGGATATATTCAATACTACACTCCACACAAGCCTGCCCTTTTCCGTGTTTGTCCCCTTTAATGTCAGTATTTAGTGGAACTCGATTTGACAAAGCATTTTTTTGTAACTCTGCGATTTCAGACTACCTAAAAGCTGATTCTCCGATGGAGAAATTTGTTTGTGATCCTTTTAATTGATGAATATTTTCTTTGTTCAAGATAAATAAATAAAGTAATAGGGCCTAAAAAAATGCACATTTGACATTTCCGCAGGCTGGGTGTCCAATAACCAAAACTGGGAAACAAATAAGATTATGAGACAAACCTAAAATTTTGCAAGGGGTACATTCAATCGATCAATCGTAGAATCGTTTGCATGTATCATAAGAGTCAGATTCAGACGGTTTTTATTTCAACACATCATACCATACAACCAAAATTGTACATCAGAATTGTTTCTACATTAGAAAGGTAACATTAGATTATTCTGGTCAAAATAAGGGAAAATATTGAAGCTAGGTTGGGTTGATAGAAAAGTAAGATAAAGGTATGTTATTTACAATAATACAACTCTTTAGTACAATAATAGAAAAAAATAACATGTACAATAATCAATATAAATTATTCTGTATGCATATGGATAGCAAAGTATAATACAAAACATACGAATTAGAAAAAAAACATGTAAAAAATTAATGAAAATGGTGGAAGAAGACTGAATTGAGGAAGGTGTGGAAGATGGGGGAGAAACCAAATATACTCGAGAAAGCTTTTATATGGTTCCCCCAGGAAAACAAGGACGATACAAAAGAAGAGACAACTATCAATATCATCCATGGAAAGTTTTTGAAAGTTAACCCTCGATTAACTGTTGTGAGTAATCAAAACATTTAGGTATCTCAACAGAAGGACACCTTCAGTCCAAATGGGTGGAAGTCCATGTTTTCGCTTGTTGCGAAAGACACTTTGTGAAAAGAATCTGTTACTCTAATTTATGCTTTAAAGATGCGTGTTCCGATTTATGTCTATTGGTCTTCTCTTACTTTAGATGTAAGTGCCTGGCACTTCCACATACGCTCCATCAGTACTGTGGGAAACAACCTGGGGTGTTTTGATGGTCGAAGCAATAATGCATATGCAAAGCCCCTATTCAATATTTCTAATATTGATTGTTAACCATAAATACAGTCATTTTTTTATTATATCGTGGGAATGAATAGATGTAAGGGCTCAAATTTCAGGACGTCAATGAGAAAAATACGCCTTTCATCTATAAAAATCAAATCGATACTACTTCCCGGGGTAAATCGGGAGGGGGGGGGAGTCCAAAGACGATCGGAATACCACCTTTAATATGATTCTGCCTGCAATCCTACCGTTCCTTTTTTTCTCTCTCTCTCGCCCTCCCTCTGAAGCTTTTGTGAGCGACTGGATTTATAAAACTACTCTGGAAACTATTCTAAAAGTCGAAAGTCTCCGGGGAGAGAATAGAGACAATGGCAAAAAATGGCAAGTTTTCCATGGAAAGTAGTTAGAAATTGCAAAGTGATTGCATTAATGTAATTATGCCATCAAAGAGTAATTAAATGAGATAAAAACGCTTAGACAAACCAGTGCCTAATCTTTTTGTTACTTTTCAGAGCCTATACCATAGGGCTATTAACCTACACAAGCTGTGTCACTCGTATAATCTCTGAAAAGGAATGCCACACTTACAATTGTCATTCATCCTAAAATTCTTATATAAGTTTTAGGCTCTGATTGCGTTAATTGATTGTTTCTTGAAATATACTACTATAAAATGCTTAAATGGTAATTGAAATTGACTTTACACTACTAAGGCTTTAGTTTAAAGCTGGTGTTTATTTAAAATCATAACATAGGAAACTTAACAATCGTTTGCAAGCGACTACCTTGAAGCACACATAACCTATAAATGAATCTTCGTAAAATTCACTTATACTTACTAGAATACCTAAATTTGGCCATTTTTTGTTTTGTATTTCATACTTTTATCATTTTCTTTTTGTATTCTCTGTTTTGGATGAATGAGCAAAATAAAATTTGATTGATGATTGATTCACGGTTGGTGTCGGGCCGCAAAAGTACACAAGGATCTAAATACCAGAAAAGGTAAACTCCGCCATAAAAAGATTCCAAAGTGGACAATGTCCAGTACTAGAATACCTAGTTATATTTTGGTAAAGGAAATGGGTGACTATCATAAAATCGTAACTGGCCCACCTCTTCCCACCTATTGTCGCATTTCATATTCATCGTACTGTCACGATGAAACACCCGAATTTGCAACCATTTTTCGCTCTTTATAATAAATAAAATGTGAAATGTGAAAAAAAACGTCTTTCTTTATAACGGCGTTTTACGTTTAACATATAGGCCTATGAGTTTTCACCAGTTTCACTGAAATATTGATCCAGTGCTCGCTCTCAACTTGTAAGATGTTCTTGGCCCATAAAGTTGTGATTTTTGCGCAATTTCAGGAAGTTGTATGGTTTAATGCCTGTCGTTTGACTATGATTCAGCGTACTTTTCAAACAAATCGCCTCCAAAATGAAAGCGGGTGATCAGAGCTTGCGCCCGGGCCCTAACAAATTCATGGATTGAAAAGGTTACATTGTGTCTGCTTTTATAGGTCAGGAGTCTACTGTGAATTCTGTGGATGGTGATCAGGGTCAATGAGGGTCCATTAGTATTACTTGGTAATGCATGGTATAATACAATATATAGATTGAACAAGATTTATAACTTCTAACGGATTATACATAGTCCGTAAAGTCGTAAGTGTTCAAGATTCGTCATTTTAAATTTACCGCCGATGTTAGATATAGGCCAAATTGGTGCTTTTCCTTTTCCTATGTAATCATTCACTTCGGTAATTTACCTTCCAATTGTTTTTAAGCCAGATAGTTTCCAACACATTCTATTTGTTTTTTTTTAATTTTTGATGATGTGCGTAAGAAATTTAAGATACGCCACTCAATTTTATGAATTGCGTGTGGCATCAGTTTGCTGCAATTCCAATACCTATGCCTCTTTTATGTACTTTTCAGTAAGGAACTTGAGCCACACTTATGGACCCTTCGTAACTATCTTAACTGTCAAATGAGTGTGGCTTAAAATAAATAAGTTTGATCTTGGATTTACAAGAACACTAAATTAGATTAAAGTATTTTGCTATTTGGGCAAGTGACCGTAAGAAATGTTAGTTTTGACAAAAATGGCGTGTAATTTTCCTCTCATCAAATAGTGTTTGGTGTCGTCATTTCCGCTCATCACAATATTGGTTTGTCCAATTAGAAACTCAAATTAATTTTTAGTGTAAATACCATGTAAAAATTACAGTGGGCCAATGTACACACAGGAAAATCCGTAAAAAAAACTACATATTTACTTGTAATGGAATACAGGAAAGTACTGTAAATTTATGTCCATAAGTTCAGGCCTATAATGGCAACGAATTTAAAATTGAAGACTTTAATAGAATTTTAATATAACACATTTATTGTACACCGATGAATCTTCAATTATACGATTTAAGTACTAATTTACAGGGAAAAAATACTGCCAACAAAACCCCCGTAAAAATACAGCTTTTACAGGTTTTTCATTCAAATTTACTAATATTTTACCAGTTTTGATGTAATAGATTTTACAACAACTTCAATTTTAATCAGTATATTGCACTACAAAATTTGGTGTGTTCGTCAGTGCTTTTTTACTCACACCCATTCCACATCTCTGTAAAACTCACAAATATTATATGTTTTTGAAATGTTTCGATTAAATGTAATTTTACAGTATACTGAACATTTTACGGTAATTTGTTAGCAAATTGCTTCCCTGATTTTTCCCTGTAAATTTACAGTTTTTTACAGTGTATGTTGTTGGTTTATCACCCTTCAGATTTGTGTGACTTTTAATTAAAAAATCTTGAGTCATGCACTTTATGATTAAGAAAAGACGGGTCTGTAAACCCGGTTGCGACAGTAAATCGGCATTGGTGTACAAAGAACAGAAAAATAATCGGAGTTTAAGCAGCGGGCGCAGTCCTCCGAATTTAAGTTTTTGCGTATTAATACACAGGAAACTTCCGACATCAGGAGTTTAAATATATAAATAAAAACACAAATCTGTTTCGAAGTTTTGAGGTCAACGCACTCTGTCTGATTTTGGATTTTCTACTTATTATACCCAGAAACTTCGATATTGGATTTTAAAATAAATTTTATAAATAACAATATTTTAAACATACCAGAACCCCCAGAACCCCGGAATCCGAGTTTTGCAGTGGAAACAGACCCTCTGTGTTTTTGTTTTGTTTTTTTTTGTTTTTTTTTTTTTAAAGTTGTGAATTTTTGAATTGAAATTAAAAGGTTTCTTTAAGCAATTTTAATATAAATAAAATATTTTAAAAATTATGGAGAACCCAGATATCGGTGTATTTGTGGTGGCCACAAGAATCCCTGATTATGGAGTTTTTAACGTATTTATGTGCACATTCTGAATATTAGGGAAAGAGTTTTTAAATGAAATAAAATCAAAGTAGTTAATCCTGGTAATTAAACCACCATTCAATTTTTCACAGACTGTTTCGTAAGCTAGGTGTTTTTTCCACTTATCTCTTCGGTCGAATTAGAACACAAGTAAATATTCCCACCTTCCCTGAATATACTAAGCTGGAAAAATCCACAAACACAGCAGGACACCAAAGTGTCTTAAGAGACAATGACATAAGGCAAAAAAACTTAAGTGTCTATTGCAAGTCATAAACATAACAAAATGCATTGAACGTGATGGGAGACAGTATCAAGAAAACAACAAATTCTAGGAACGTTGCACAACGATGCTTCCTGTATTGTCTACTAGCACTTACAAGTTCCCTTCTTGTTATTTAAAGTTTTACATACATGTAAGAGGTTTTACTATGATATAGTACGTCTTGTTATTCGAGAGCAACCTTTGGCACGTATGTAAGCCTATCAAAAATACATAACAGACACCATTTGGCACGACATTGGCAAAATAACTAAAGTTTGATTGACACGGGCATCAAATACCCACTCATGAAAGTACGTTACTCCGGTTGATTAAGCCATGATAACTCCTTGGTTAAAGACACTGTGATTTTTGGACATTCACGAACGAACTAATTGCCGTGAACCAACCGTGCCTCCGGCACCAACGTGTAAGCCAGCCCAATCTTCGCATCACAGTAATCAATGAACCTTGTCCTGAGGAACCATTTTTTTTAATAAAACTTTTTATTTTTTTTATTTGGCAATTTTAAAACAATAAGGAAAGCCCGCAATAGGTTTTGGCGGTGGACATAATGACCTTGTGTGATTTGGAGTTTTTTGCGTATTATACGGAGAAAGTTCGATATTGGATTATTGTCCATTTCCTGTATCCTATATCCCGTTATGTTTTTATTGCATTAGATATATTTTTTGTTTTTTGTTTGTTTCTTCGTTGTTATTTATATTACCCTATGTAATCTTTTTTATATCAATCCCCTACTTGGTCATTATTGGAATATTGGGTATAGTTTACTTTGTAGGTTTTAACAGGCCAGCAATATCTATAAGCCCCACGGGGTTGTCAATTACTGGTACTAGCATATCATATCCCTCACCTGTTCATTTAGCACATTTTGCATTGATACGTTCTGTATTATTACTTTATATACTGTATTATTCATTTCTGTAGAGTATGATATGTTAGCTGAATAATTGATCTTGAAATCTTGAAAAATCTTTATATACAAAGAAAATATTTTAAAATAATTGCAAACCAAAAAAAAAAAAAACCCCCCCCCCGAAATTCGGATTTGTTGTGATGTAAACCGGACCCTCTTGATTTTGGAATTTATACGCAGAAACTCTAATATTAGAGTTTTAAAGACAAATAAAACTATCAAAAATATGTAGAACCCGAAATCGGGAGTTTTTGCTGTGTGACATAATCCCGATTATGGAGTTTTTGCGTATTATCGCACACAAAACTCCGATATTGGAGTTTTTAATATAATACAAACATTTTAACATATACCCCGAAATCAAAATTTTTGCGGTGGGCGCAGATCCTCCAATCTTTATTAACGCATACCTCCACATATTCATCATATGAGACAGTGTGTTTTTTGTCTACTTTGTGTTGGGACGTGTTTTGCTGGGGCCGATTTGGGTGTATCGTGGGGGCGGACTTGGTGTGTGTTTGTGGGCGACCTTGGCATGGGGGCGACTTGGTTTGGGGGCGACTTGGTTTGAACTGTGGGGGCGACTTGGCATGGGGGCGACTTGGCTCGGGGGCGACTTGGTTTACTGTGGGGGCGACTTTGGTTTACTGTGGGGCGAGTTGGCGTGGGGGACTTGGTTTGGGGGACTTGATTGTATCCTAATACCACCGTTATACTGAGCGAATAGCAAAGGGCAACCCCTACTGGATTGATGGCCAAAGATGCACCAGATTTGAGGAAGATTCCAATATCAACTTTACCCATTCAAGCCCAAGCCCTGTGAACAACCACAACAAGCCACCGAGCGGTAGCTGTCCAGCTAAGCAGGTTCCTTTCTCTGCAAACTCCAATCTCCATCGCTCAGTAACGTGTCATTCACAATGGAAAGTGGCAAGACCCACACTCCACAGACGAAGCCACTCTCAGTGCGTTAATGGCAGAGATTAAACAGCTTCGACAAACCTCTCACACCGTCAGCCCCAAGTCCCACCAGAACGCATTCACCTACGATGAGATCACGAAGCAATTAAAGTTCTCAAAGAATGGGAAAGCTCCTGCAATGACAACATCCATACAGAAATTCCTGAAGAATAGGGCACCCGAAGCTGTGCGTTGGCTCCAATTCTTCTTCTCCGTGCATGGAAACGTCAACTATTCCCTCCAGATGGAAGACTTCAAAGGTCATTGCAATCCTGAAGCCCAAGAAACCGCAAATGAGCCCAATAGTTACAGACCCATCGCGCTACTATATAGGTGCTTGAGCGACTGATACTCGGCCGGATCAATGATAGGTCGAGCAAAATTTACCACCCCGCACCCAGCGGATTTCTAAGAGGGAAATCAACACTGATCAGTAGTAGCAAGACTATTTTAAATGACATCGAGACAGCCTTCCAGAAGAACAGAAGTTTGGAGCATCTCAATTGCCCTAACTGTTGCGTACGATACAGTCTGGCACCGAAGTCTCTACCTCAAGCTACTTAACATCGTCCCTGATGTCAACTGTCAGTTCAATTTATCTGTTCATCCAAGACAGATCTTTCGTCCTGGAGACATCGAATGGGCAGTGCAGTAGAAGCGTAACTTCGTGAATGGTGTCGCACAATGTATTCTGTCCTGGCACCCGTCTCTTCAAACATCTACTCTCAAGATGCCAAAGGGAGTATTGTTTCGCAGTACTCCACCGCATACGACATGGCACTTGGAATCGCTGCTGACTCCTTTGAGTCCTTAGAAACAAGTTTTTTAAAACCTCATCAACTGTAAGGCCAATCTTCCACCTTCCCCGATGGCACGTTGAAACTCAGCAAACCCAAACGTCAGCTCTGTTTTTCCCACCTTGCCAAAGCTAGGCGGCAAAAGAGAACTTAACATCACTTTATATGGAGAAAAACGTCACATGACCCACCCCCGAATACCTTGGCGCACAATGGACCGCAGCCTACTTTCAATCAACACACCAGGGCAGTCCTGCCAAGACGCAGTCTCGTGTCACCCTCCTCAGAAGGCTGCATGAACTGGATGGGGTGCTTCCTTTGACACCTTACATACATCAACTGTTGCCTGGGCATACGCCACCGCTGAATACTCTGCACCAGTATGGAGTCGGCAGTGTACATCACACAAAGTATTGATGTCGTGCTGAATGATGCATTGAACTTGTTAGTGTTGCCTTTGCGACGCCTGTAGAATAACCTCCCTTCCAATTCTGTCGGGGCAATAGCTCCTAGCAAACTTAGGAGAACCTTTCCGACGATCAAGCTAGCCAAGAAATGTGATGAACCTGGCAGCCTAATCCCCCCACCAACACCCCTTTGAGGATCAGAGAATCCACGGAATCCTGGGCCTACCCAATCCCATGACACTGCAGTCAAGATCCCCTAATCGATCAACCTGGATCAATGACAGATGGTAATGAGCATGGTCATCCTCTACTTTGAAACCTAAAGCAGTTGTTGACAGGCGCCATCTCTGCAACCCAAAGGCTGTGACCTGGATTAGGAAAGCATGGGTCAACCTCAACAGACTCAGAACTGGCGGTTGGTCGTACAAAGAACTTCCTTCACCAGATTGGAGTAGAACTTTCACCAAACTGCAATTGTGAAGAGCCACAAACCATTATCCACATCGTAGATGACTGTGAGGTCCTACAAGTCCCCAAGAGGCTTGAATTCCAGGCCTGATCAAACTTGATGATGAAACTTTCAGCTGTAAAGACGGATCTTCCACGGTGATTTTGGACTTGCACAAACGAACAAACCCCCTGTCTACCCGGGGAGCCCACCTGGGGGAAATGATTTCCATGGTTTGGGCCTTTGTCCGCACCATATATTTAAGTTTGGGTACTCTAGCTCCTCTGGAAAAAAGTTATGGCAAAATGTTGATCCGTTTGTTTGTGTCCAGACACACACACACGTCCTTACATAACATACATACAATCCGTACATACATCCAGACATTGCATTTCATAAGCCGGATTTGCTACGCAATCCGCAAAATGGGCATAGAACTGATCAATCAGATGAACGTGCCCATTTTTCAATAATAGCAGGAGTGTATTGGAATAAAAGTTTAAACATGAGTACCAACATGGTCCATCAGGTTGGCATGACATAAACCTCAATTAAAGTAACAGTACTTCGAGGATTGACTAACAGAACTCAACCTGTTTGCCATTTAGATTTTTTACAAACCAAATAAACGTGTACCTCCCACAGATTCCTTAAAAAACCTCAAAGCCTTAAGCAACTACTTTCCCTGGGGGGGCTGCATAAAGCCACAATACCCACATCTCCATTGACTGCACTTTGTGCCTTAACTCGGGCTAGACTGTTTATTTGTAGTTAGATGCCCAAGGGCTCGTTTCACAACCCTCAAATTGAGAGGAACTCATTTATTGCCAACTTTTGTTATGTACTCCATGCAAAAATACCAGCTAAAAGATGACATGTTTAACAATCTGTGAAAAATTGAAGTAAAGCTTGATATATCTTCAAGCAGACGATATTAGATTGGGATGGGTAGCACCATCTGAAACAACATCAAACTTGTCGTTTGTTTTGCATGGCAATATGTTGAGTGTGAGACCACTTCAAAGAAAAAAAATCCATTCACCAAAGGCTCATCATATCATGGAATCCTTTCATCAGTAGGATTGTTCCTGACTTAATTGGTAAAGATTATGTTAGGCAAATCCACTAAGTACTCACAAGGGTTTTTTTAGAGCTATTCGTCCATCGTTGGATGATGACTTGATCACAACTGATCCGGTTCACTGCTTTTCCCGTGGAGTTTGACATACTTCTCATTCCCGGGTGTGAATGTTTCTAATCATGTGAATCATATAATGATCTAGGGTCATACTGCCAACGTCACTGTTCATATTTGTGTTCCCCCTTCTACTTATCCAGATTGCTCTCGTATCTTCCTTGTGAATGGATTGAATCTCTGTCATGTAGCTTTGCGCCGTTCCCAGTCTATGACAGTGATTCTGCCTGCGCAATGTGTCGTGGATTGCTGATTTGTTTAACCTATAGCGACTAAGCGCTCTTTTCTGGCTCTGGTGTACTTCCGCTTACAATGACAGCAGCTTGCAAGGATTGCGAAAAACTTACATCGGGGAACAGAGGATGATCGTTTGGCACCAGATTAAAAGAACTCCACCCAGAAATATGCAGATAAATAATATAAGATATCAAATTTCCACAAAATAAGAGGATACAGGTCCTTCATACTTCCACTGCATGCAGTGCAGTGCATAAATTTTTTACTGCAATGTTTCCTCCCTTCGCTGCACCCTACCATTTACGCAGGTCAACAAGGTCACTGCAGGTCAACGGTTTCAGTAAGACTGCGATGGATTGCAGTAAAATTTGGCACCGCACCACTGACTGCACCCCACTGCATCTTGCTGCAAAAAAACATCGCCAGTTAAAATAATTTTAACTTTTTGCATAACTGCTTGCGTTGCAAATACTGCAAGTGATTGCAGTGACCAAAAAATGTTGGTGTGAGGCTGCGTTGGCGGCACTGACACTGCAAAGCAGTGAAGTATGAACGACCTTAGCCCCTGGGTAAGTTCCCCAAGTAACTGCACAGTAACCAACATGGCAATTAAACCTCCATCTCTGATTAATGATGATCCTGTTTTCAGTGGTATGGTCCATGTAGTTGGACAAATTACTCTCTAAATGTAAACAAGTGAAAATTTCAACTCCCCAAAGAGTGAAACTTTTGTAACCACTCCAAGACGTGGTTTGTACTAGAGCGAATTTCCACTCAACAAGAGGTGAAATCACTCAAAAAGAGTGTATTTCCACTCGCTTTCATGTGTCCTTCATTTAACGTCCTCAAAAGTGTTTCATCCTTCCATTTCACTCCTAAAACATTTACATTCGAGTCTGCCGTTTACTGCTTAAAACAAGCACAAACAAACAAAATCACAAAAAGAAAAGTTTTTTTTTAAAAAATTCAAATTTACAGAAAATTTTAAAAAGTATTTTTTTTCAGAACTAATACATTTTTTTATTCAAATGACTTGTTCCCTGGTTTGTAAGCACCAGGTGTGGCAGCCCCCATTTAAAATTAGGGTTTTTACTATGAGTTAATCATGTAAGTTTTCACCCCTCCTAAGTTTAACCTGGTGCCCATCCATTGTTTTGTAGGAGCACATCACATTTCATCTTGATATTTATAAATGTATTTCATTTTATCAACAGCCACCCATTTTGTGTATTCTAAATAGATCCAGGCTTCCCAGCCCCACTAAAGGTCAACAAGAATTTTTGAGGGACCTAAATTTTGTGTCATAATAGTAATTTATTAGACTAGACACATATAGCTTCTTACCTTGTATTCTGCTAAGAAATGTCTCAAAGGAGAGAAAAATGATAATAGGCTAATTTTGTATTAGCTCCTATACAAAATTTAAAAATTCACAAGTTTTGTACCAAAAGGCATTTGTCAGCATTAATCCTTTCAGGTGGGGATATTTTTAATGGAAAGCTTTACTTAGGGCAAGAAATTCAGTACTTTGAATTTTTTAGGGGACACCTGATATGTGACAATCTCTCAATTTCACCTTTAAACAAAAAACCCTCAAATCTCTGAATGACATCGCATTGCCCTGATTCATACCTACTATTATGCTCACAACCGCAAAGGAGGGACATGTGTGTCTATTACTAGCAAGTTGTATATACTTTAGCAACAAAATTCCATTATAGGAAATACTCCGCAACAGTCCCATGGCAATGTTTTACTCGATATATGACCATTGCTTTGATATAACTGTCATGGCATACTTGTTTTTTCCCATTATCAATATTGTTAGTGATAGGGTGAAATCTTGGATAGGGCCTGTTCAACTGCATGTGAAGGTAAACGCACAGAAATCACATCCATTGAGTACAATTGAACCTTCCCCCAAATCAATTGTCACACATTAAACCCTAACCCGACCGGGCGTTTTGCCGAACATCGCCCGATGCACCAGGTGCAAGCTAATTTTTCTTTTAACGGCCCAGATCATGAAAACAAATTTTGCGTTTCATTGCATCTCGGACGTTTTTCCCGGTACAAGATAAGTATCGTACATTCGTTAACGACCAGATCACGAGGACATCGCGTCAATTTTGTCCGGAATGACCGTCCCAGATGCAACGAAGGACATTGCGTCATTTTCCGGAAGACTTCTTTCCCCCCCCCCATCCCAGATGCAACGAGGAACATCGCTCATTTTCGCGGAAGACCGCCCAGATGCAACGAGGAACATCGCGTCATTTGTTTTGGAAGACGTCCCTATGCAACGAGGACATCGCGTCATTTACGGAAAGACGTCCAGATGCAATGAAACGCATTACGCCAAGTTCGATCTTCTACCGGAAACCGGCCGAGATGCAATGAGACCCATCGCGTCAATTTTCCAGGGAACTGGCCGAGATGCAAGGAAGAACCAAAAGCGTCCCCACAGCGAAAACGTACCAAAATCATTAGAAGCATTTTAAATGTTACTAGAGCTAATCGAATTCTAACAAAATTCTTTGGTTAACAGCGAATTGAATATTTACAGGCCTATAAGTAAAAATGTGACGCGTAGCAGTTAGAGCTTCCCCCCCATTTCGGCAGTGGTTCACGCAAGGCCTATAGGTTAAAACGTGAAGGAATCTTGCGTAAGGAAGATCACGCAAGGCTATAGAAAAAAAAGCGCTGCCGTGTCCAGGCTACGTTAAATGCTAAGCTTTGGTGTAAATTTGAGGGTTAAAACTCCAAAAGTAAGAGAGTTAGGGTTGCTTTTGGCGTGCTTTTTTAACATGCCGTGGCCCTGCCCGTTAAATGCTAAGCTTTGGTTGTAAATGCATTTTTTTAGGACTATTTTTAACCCTCAATTTCCAACGCAAAGCTTGCATTTATAACATAGCCGGCCCACGGCAGCGCTTTGGCTACGTTAAATGCTGAAAGCTTGGATGGCAAATTTGAGGGTTACATCCTCTAAAAAGAGTCCGTTAGGGTTGTTTTTGCTGTGCTTCCTTAGCACGGCAAAATACAACGCCCCACCCTAAACAGGATTCCAAAGGTCGAGGCCCGGTTTCTGATGTGTTGCCCCTCATCAAATTTATATACGGTTCTGGTCCCGAGCCAGGCCCCACCACTACAGGGCCGTCTTTTTTACCCTTCGCGTTACATTTTTGGTACACCACCCCATGGTAACTCGTCCGAAAGCGTCCCTAATGTCAAAATGCCGATTTCGCATACGGCACCCGGTCCATTTTTAGCTCTCCTTTCAGCGGAGAGCCGCTCTCGGGTAAAATCACCCACTAGTTGGGAAACACCGGGGCTTCTACCTAAAAAAATTTTTGGCGTCAGGACCCTACGCCTACTCTGCCCCCCAAACCCCTGTCCAACCGGCGGAAGATTTTTGGTTGGAATCCAAGGCCATGCAACGGGCTGAGTTTTCGGCCGGAGGATAGTGTATTTTTGCCCCAACAGTTTTTTTTGCCAGCAGCCCCGGGTTTTCCCCACTAGTGGTGATTTTTACCGGGGGGAGCGGCTATCCGCTGGAGAGAGCTAAAAATGGGACGGGTTGCCGTATGCGAAATCTGGATTTTGATCTAGGGACGCTTTCGGTCGCGTTACACATTTGGTTGTGTACAAAATGTAACACGCGCAGAGGTAAAAAAATCCGGCCTGTAGCGGCTTCAGCCTGCTCGGGACGCAGAAATTATATATAAGAGGTGATGTTGAGAGAGACAAAAAGGGATAGGCGAAAGTCTCATATATTGGTTTTGTGAAGAAGCGCACACGAAAGCGCGATGCCTATGCGATTGTTTCCGAACGCTTTACCCGCAGGAGAAAAAGAGAGGGTCATTTACCCACGAACCTCCTATAAAGCGGGCAAACCGATTTTTGACCCGGTGAGATTCGGCCATGGTTTTTGCAACACATACGATAGGGTTGCGGTAAGAGAGAGTTAAAACCCGCGTAAAAGGCGGGGAAACCATAATCGGTATACTGGCTATATTAACTGTACCATGATGCCGATGAATTAGGATGAACGGCTAACTGTCAGGTCATACTCAGTCCTCGGTGAGTATTGCCAATGGTACCATGTAATCCAGTGTACCTGTGCATGCTCTAGTCTCGGCGAGTAACTGGAGCCCCTACCTCGGGTGTGGAGGGATTCTCTGGACCCCTGTCAGAAGCAAAAAAAAGATCTGACAAAGGGAATCCACACTATCTTGGGGCCCATCCAGAGGAAAACCAAAAATTAGACTTTGGACATTTCTTAGTATGTAGGGTTTTTTTGCGATTTCTAATGTTTGGTCAAAATTGTAGTATAATTTTTAGTTTTGGTGACACTAACCGGTCTAATCGTAGCCCGGTTGTTTCACGCGGTTTAAGGGAGGCTCAGGTGTTTTTAGGTTTAAAAAAAGACATTACATCATTCTTATATATAACTTTGTTGGTGAAAAAAATATTTTTATCTTTCAGGTATTGTTGACTATAGCAACAGAGATGGACTGATGGGAAGTCCGTTTATTACAAGATGACTTGACCACTAGGGAAGGAGAGGTTTTCAATCAATTGTAGCTGCAATGGATATTAGCTCCGCTAGTAATTGCGAACAAGAATCACAATCCCACTCTAAGCCCAAATAGACGATTATTAATGTGGAATCAGATACTGATACTGAAACTTCCCAAGAAGCCCAAACGATAAAAAAAGGCTAAACGTGTAAGTCCCCCCCTAGCTTTGACAGCAGGCCGCAGCTGCCAGCAGCCGCCGCAGCTGAATCGCGCAACCTAGTGCATCACCAAAGGTTGTGAAGAAAAGAAAAAAAGGACCAAGATCAAATATGAGAAACGGACTGTCCACTGACGGAAAGCTCAATCGCAGAAGCCTCAAATAAAGCCACTTAAGTTACACTGACGATGAGGACACGTCCTCAAGCAAAAGACTAAGGAGACATAGCCATAGCACCAAAATGGCACAGAATCGAAGGCTAGTACTAGGTGAGACCGTCAGTCTACGAGTAGAAGCACTTTCCCAGGTGACCAATCATCACGCCCCAAGGGGGGGGCGATTCCAAGTGAGACCGCTCAGTATCGAAGGAGAGCACGTCAGACCGCGAGTCTCGAGGAGAGCACGTGCTAGTGGCCAATCAAGCCACAGGCAAGGCCGAGTTGTAGTCATACCGCACGGGCTCCTGACTGCTGGAACACAAGCCCAAGCCGCCCAAGTAGTTAGACCAAAAAAACACTAAGGCAAGTTCTAGCCTCTAGGTAAAGACGAAAAGAGCTAGTGCTCGTTAGTAAACTTACAGGTTTCGGAATCTCACACCGTTTGAATAGTTCCGAATCCCCGAAGCAGTGGAGAGATCAGTTGTTTGGGAGCATATAGGTAGTGACCGGGAACAGTCCGGTGACAGTGCCCAAAATGATGTTTGGATTAGCGAGACTCATCAGAGCTAGGGAGACATTCTTGATGACGTAATTCTTGCTAAAGACCAGGCACTAGCTTCAGATGATGATGATAAGATGATGATGACGTCGCCGGGAGCCGTCCTAGGCAGCCGGCGGCACGTCCCAGTAGGCAGAGGGCCCGAGACCCAAAAAGAAGAAGGTATTTGTTTGAACAAGACTCAGATTTATGACCCGGAGAGGCCCCTCCAAATCAAGACGGCCACTATCCACAAGATCAAGAAGGGTGGTCGGAACTATGACACCAAAATCCTACTCATGAGTTCAAACCAGAAGAACTCTTAGGTCCTGCATTTCAAGGACCTCGCAGAATGACTGTACTAGATGTTTCTACAAATTCTTTCCGGTCATTCTGTTAACTTTGGTCACCAAGACTTATTTCACAAATTAAAAGTAATCCGTTGAAGATAATGGACTCATGCTATAGATGACCCCCTCTAAACATCAAACAAACAGACACCGCAGAGATTAAAGCTTGCGTTCGGCATACTCTGTGACATGGGGCCTAATAAAGTAGAAATATGCGGGACTATGGTCCAGCCACCCGGCTTCAGAAATGAATTGATATGTAGAACAATGAAGAGGGAAACGTTTTGAGCAAATATCAGGTGCTAAGATGTTTTGCTATCGCAGATGATGGAACGTTTGCCCGAGGCCAAAGCCCAGGAAACAAAGGAAGAAAAAGTACCGATCAAAGGCGTGCTACGCCATATTGCCCGTTAAAATTGTGTGGGAAACGTCCTAGAAAATTGCCCCAAACAATACCAATTTGGCGAGAGAACTGGCAATAGATGAAGCCATGATACGCTATTATAAGGGTGCCACTGCAGGAGTCACAAGTTTTCATGCCACTCAAGCCCACCAAAGCCGGAATTCAAAATATATGCCATGGCAGCGTCTGCCTCCGGTTACATATATGCAATTTCCGTACCCATCTTATCAAAAGCCTGCGGACAAAGTTATTGAGATCACTATAGGTATGGTTAAAGCGAGCACTACTCATTACAATAGATTGCCACCATATCTTTACGGATAGATTCTATACATCCGTAGCATGTGCAACGATCTCCCAACAAGGAAAAATACCTTACGGGTGCCATCAATTGGGCTTCGAAAGGGTTTTGCCTGCAGCCTTAAGAAAAGAAAAAGCCCCAAATCGTACGCCTAGCAAAGACTGAGAGAGGGACATTCTACTCTAGGCAGAACAGCATCTGAACTTTACAGTATGGAAAGACAGTAGCATCTTGACAGTCCTATCCACCAAATTACTACATGCTTTCTGTGACGCCGGACAACCATCACAGAAAATTTAGTATAATGGGCGTATAACCTAGGAGAACCCATGAATCAAAGCCCCCCCCACCTGTCTTGGGCTACACCGATAACCTAGCCGGTGTAGACAGAAGTGATCAATTAAGTTCATATCACTATCACACTCTCAGCACAAGAATCATAAATGGTGACTCCAGGAATTTTATTTTTCCTGGTTTAATATTACCGCGTTAACGCCTGGATATGCTTTTAAGTTTGGCAGATCCAGATGCTGTTGATCATTTTAATTCAGACGATCCCAGGCCCCGTTCAAGCACAGCAAACAGTAATGCCCTTGCCCTTCAAAATTCACCCTAGAAATAGCCATGGGAATGATAGCCGGGTCACACAGGGGTAACCAACTTCAAAATGACCCCACCCAACCTCCGGGACCGTGTAGAATTTCCAGGCATTCTCACAGATTGGTGAAGAAAGCAAGATAATTCTACCAGCGCAAATACTCTGTACTGCCTAGACCCACACATCAAATCTGAGGGTGCTGTCGATTGTTCGTTCCAAGTTTGAGGTGGAGCGTGTGGATTAGCCCTTGCCAAAGCCCTACGCATTTTTACAATCATCAAACATAAATAAAAAAATTCCCGAAATCGGACGACCAATAAAGTAACCTAGGACAGCAAAAAGTAAAAAAATAAGCATAATTTTCTTTTCTGTTGGATTTGTGGTTTTGGTTTGGTTTTTCTTGACATTAAAAGGTATCATCATGAACATGGAGTAGCGAAATTGCCCTAGAGGTTAGAAGATGTTGATTCTATCGCACCTACTTCGAACTTTTTATTTTCAGAGGTAATTACCTTTCATTTCCGTTGTTCTTAGAGAATACGGCGAACCCCTGTTCTCATTTCTAGTTTCTCTTTTAGTTGTTACTAATTCAACCCGTGCCCAATTTTAGTTCAATTTATTTTGTCATTTTTCAAAAGTAGGGGAGGCCGCAAAATACTCCCTTTAACTCAATCAAACTAGTATATTTGGCTTCAGTATCTCCTCTTTGAGACCAGGGAAGACGCTCCATGAGAACAGGTTCTACCAGGCTTGACGTGCAGGTTTTCTACCACGGTTGTGATGGCTACCGGGGGTGTGATGGCTACCCGGGTGGTACTGGTGTGATGGCTATACCGGGGGTTGATGGCTACCGGTTGGTACTTGTGATGACGCTACTAGAGATGGGCTGAGGTTTGCACCAAACTTGATATTGCACATATTTAATAAATGTTAGGGGTCAATCCAAAAAGTAGCTAAAAAATAAGGAAACCAACATTATCCGTAAACGGATAGAGACATTTAGGAAAAATTTCTAAGTTTAGTGTTTGGTTTTCTTATTGGCACTTGGCACTGCACGCAACAATGTGGCTTATCTGATCTTTTTTGTAACTTCTTGTTTGTTTAGGACTTTTCTCATGATCAGGAAACCACACGCACAAATTCACTCAAGAAAAAATGAAAGGAAAGCATGCAAGTAAACTCAGAATAGCAAAATGAAACTACAGCACAGTGTTTGGACATAACCTTTTTCAACCTTTATTCTTGTTAAAAAAACACACACACAAAAAAACCTATGGTGAACAATCCATTCCCGGTCAAGAGGACCACTAAGATTGTGGTTTTAAGAATGAACACATTATCCGAAACGGATAAAAAGATTAAAAGTAAGAAAAAAATGTTAAATGTCTAATATTTGTATTTCATGTGCCAAATGCACTGCACACAACAAGTGGCTTTTCTGATCCTTTTTTCGGAACTTTGTTGAGAATATATTTCTCATGATCAGTAAACTACACGTACAAATTTACTAAAGAAACAGGTAATAAGAAAGCAAGCAAGAAAACTCAGTAAAGTAAACAATGAAATCATACCACGCAGATGTTTGCAATTAACTTATTTGGAACTTTTACATGACACCTTTTTCCGGATAGGGGACATGATCCAATTCACATAGGCCGGTTAAACCAAAAATGAGGGGGAAAACATTCATGATGTTTTAGTAGCGATTTCCTCGTTTCTATGTTAGGGCATAGGTTTTGTTCGCTATAGGCCTTTTCTATACTTTCAACCTGCCGTGGCCCTGAATGCGTTAGAGAATGCAAAAAAAGAGATGTCAAAATTGAGGGGAAAAAAGATAAAAGATTCATGATGGTTAGTCGGCCCATTGCCTTTTCCGTGATAGGGCATGTGTGTTGTTCTCTGTAGGCGTGTTTATACAAGTTCAAGTTTCAATTTATCAGCCAAAAACATATTTACATGACATAAATGTATATAATACGTATTATATGACAATACATAATACAAGAGATAAGTTGAAAACTTTCACCTTGCCGTGGCCGGCTATTTAGAGATTGCAAATCGAGAAGCAAAATTTGAGGGGAAAAGATTGAAGAATGTTTTAGCCGCATATTGCATTTTACATGTTAAGGATATGCATTTTTCATATAGACGTATGTCCTGAAGAAGAAAGAGAAAGGCAAGATGCAGCGCCACAAAGGGAGGTGGAAGTACTCTAAGTCACTGCATAAGACCAAAAACACTAACGATTTACACGGGATAAACACGTTACTGTATCAATGGTGAAACTGGCAATGATGCATGAACCAGAGCTAAACATAGCCCCGTCACCCAACAGGGATGGCGGCTAAATAACTAAAAATGGGTAATCCACTTTCTTCCCTTCAAAAAGGTGGGAGAAAGGCATATAATAATATAAGAGTCCTATGACTATATACAAAAAAACACTAGAGTCATGCTCAAAGTTCACAAAATGATGGCAAAAGTACGCTATAGTCCAGTTCAAAGGACCAAAGGTTATCAAAAATGGGGCCCGAGGACTGGCGGCAAATTCTACAAGGCAAAGCTTCTCAAAGGCCTGCACAAATGGCTTACTATCAGTAAGTATACAAAGCATGGTGTTTGGATTGAATAATGAAAGGAATGGAAGTGCTTGGTAGATGCAGAAAGAAAGGAAAAGAGAAATAGACAAGGCTTCAACTTCACATGGTAGCCAGGGGGGTTGGCGTCCACGCAACGTGGCACTGAAGAATCCAGCAGGGGTGGTCTGCCATTGCGGGTTATATACAGTTGAACCCAATACTGTGCTTCGTGACAGAGCCATCAGTAACAATCCCAAGTTGGTCATCCTGGGCGTGGAAGTGTGATAATACGTGTGGAGTTTAGGGAAGTGGAGCAGTCGTGTGAAGGCAGCCAAGAGGTCATTAAGACAATTGTTTGATTTGTCTGGTGTCTGGCGGCCTGCTACAACATCATCTAATGGGGCCAAAAGTCTAGCACAATCAGGAATTACGCGAGCCAAGAGTTTGAATGCACCAATGAAAGATCTCATTCCAACGACCTTTTCTGGGGGTGCACACCTGGAAAGCGTAGCCACACTGTGTGGACTGGCCTGAAGGGTTCCATTGGACCAGATCCAGCCATAGATGACAGTAATCTTGGGACAAATAATAACGTCTGGTGCTGAAAGAAAGGAAAGACGCCAGATGACATTGTACAAGGAATGTAGAACTAATCTCCAATTATGCAGCAACTCATCAATGGTGTCGCCACCGCAGTTACAAGTCATCAGCAAGCTTTGCAACCACACCCTTCTCAGGAGGATCACGAGAAACACAGGCACATAGCTATTCAAGTTCCGTTTCCGAACCAGGCATACCCATTGCGGATCTTGAGTATACAAGGACGCCACGAAATGGAGTAGCTACACCACAGATTTATAGAGGGCGATGGGGAGAGGGGGAATCTGGTAGAGGGCACGGGTGAGGTCAAGTTGCTATAAGGTATTTCCACTTAGCAATCGTACGTATGGTAGAATCCACATCAGGCATTAGTGAAGGCTGGGGTTTGCTGTACATGCCTACATCAGCGAATGCAGTAACCAAACGAAAACCGCCACTGGGCTTCTTGACCAGATGAGGGGTTGAGGGTACTCAACTGCAATTAACCGACATCTTCTGGACCGTGCCAAAGACCCCTAAGTATTTCAAAGTCAGCAAACTGGTGCTCCGTTCCTGGAGTTTATCATGGGCATACTGGGGTAAGGTAGGCCTTTGCGTTGGATTTGTGGGGAGCTGGACTGGGCCCATATGAACACAGCTGAAAGGGACCGGCAGCCCAGCGCATTGTAATCCAGGGGAATGGAGGGTCAAAAAACTCATTCAAGTCTTCATGGAGGAGAATGAACTTTGGATTTTACGTCGGGCTAAGTGTGTGATGATGGATCCAAAGAGACACTAGCAGAGTGCACTTTTGCGGAGGAGAGGCTAGAGGGCTTTGGTGTGGCCGTATTGATTCCTGCATGGGAGTCAGTGTCTGTAGTGTGCATGGTTTGAGGTAAGTATACTGCACGGATTTGCCCAACCTGCTTGTGTCGCAAAGGACGGGTGGCTCGCTGCTGTTATTGGGATGCGGACTTTGCCAGCAACATATGAATGAGACTTGGACAGGGCCATAGATGGTATGGATCGGAGGAGGGTTATTGGCAACCACGAGCATCAACATTGGT
This sequence comes from Ophioderma brevispina, assembly GCA_023653785.1. Lineage (NCBI taxonomy): Eukaryota > Metazoa > Echinodermata > Ophiuroidea > Amphilepidida > Ophiodermatidae > Ophioderma > Ophioderma brevispina. Next base: position 41,646 of record JAMKCH010047274.1, on the reverse strand, counting down.
TCTAAAGCAAAAGTGGAGACGCACTGCTTACATCTTCGAGCATTTCAGAGGTTGTGTGAAGTCCTCTAGTAGTGAGACGAGGGCCTGGGATATTTATGGTTTGATGGATGGAAGCAAGCGTGTGTGACCGAAGTTCAGTACCGTAGCGTGCTTGACGAGGCGGCGTGTTGGAAGGTCGCTATGGATCAGACGAGGCCCATTGTTCGGGACGACAAAGTTCGCGCGTGAGGGGGTAGCTCTTCGTCTCGGTAATGGCTTTGACCATGATGAGTGATTCCACCACCCTGGCAGAGGAGATTATCTGCAACAAATGCCATGATTGGCGCTGATGAAGATCCTCAGGGCGTTCATCAGCTTGAGGCTTATTGCTGCAAAATCAAGGAAATAGGAAATGACCTCCGGTTGACTGGAATCCATAATGCAGCTGAATTGATTGCCAATGTCTTGATGCAAGGCTGTTTTTCACACTGGTATTGCGAGAATATAACTGGTGTGGCACTAGTTGGTTGATTTGCGTAAGCATTAAAATCAACATAGCAACTTTATGTTGGGCAGTAAGGCGCTTTGCCTCGGGCGACCTGATCACCATCATTGTGAATCCACCGCGGAGGATGCTTTGCAGTCTCTTTTTCTCCCACTTGGCATTCGTCAACAGGAAGGAAGCAAAGTTAGGAGGGACAAAGTGTACTGAATGTTATGCTTCGAGCTTTCAAATGAGTTCAGTCTCATTTGTGCTAAGGAGACCACTGTTTGGTGGGCATGGTGTGTTGTGCGTGCCATCTCTATTGAAATACATTTACCCTCTTGCCAAGAAGAATGCTAAGTCAGTGTATAACACACCGTATTAAGCTGGATGGCTGGTCGATCACCTGCTTGTGAAAATCCAAAAACAAAGAGAGTTACAGTTGGCTTTGCAAATCATGGTATTCCTTAGATTTATGCTTTCTCAGCTGAGATGGGTGGAACTGAATCCCGACGCTGCCGCCACGCCACAAAAGGGAGTTGGAAGTACTCTAAGTCACTGGATAACGACCAACAAGTAATTATGTATATGAGGATTAAAACACTTTACTGTATCAACGGTGATGATGTGATTGAAACTGGCAATGAGAAGGGCGCCACCACAACACTATATAATGGCATTTTCGCGACATTGGCGGATGGGTCATGTGTGAATCCCGGCTTCTTAATTCCCGGCTGATAAGAAAGATATTTGAGTGCACTAACTTTTGGATGTTTTACGGTCCTGTGCGAGTTGTGAAGATTCTGTAGTGCCAGTATTATGTTTCAAATAAAAGTACATGTGTCTTTAACAATTGGATGACGATAAATTTAAAATTTGATTTTTCACGGCGAAGTAGGCCCTCGGTGTATGAAGGTGGCGTAAATGAGTTATGCAGGGCTCGAAAAAACAGGTGGGATGGGGGAAAATGGCACGGTCGCTATTTGGGTCTGTATCGGAGGAAATGAATCGGAAGGACCCCCCCATACAAAAATTGAAAATATGTTAAAAGTTTCATCGATTTGCAAACCATTGATATATATAACGTGTGTGCCAAATATTGCCGCTTGAGTTCGAAATCTCGCTTTCAAAACAGGTAAATTGCGTTTGTTTCAAGGGAGCAGTTATTACTGGTGTGCGCCCTGAATGGAAACCAGAAGGCAGTAAACATCGTAGCCCGTAACCCAACAGGGATGGGCAATAACACAAACTGGCCCAGGAAACATTTCATCAATTTTTTTCCCCTTCAATTTGGCATCTTGATTTGAATTTTGCTAGACGGGTTGGGCAACATTTTTTCTTTTTAAAGTTTCACTGCCGTGGCCCCGCCACTTTGAAGTTCGCTGCCGTGGGCCCGCCAGGTAAGAAGTTCGCTGCCCGTAGCCCTACTTTGGTACACGCAAAACGTGGAAGCCTCCTTGCGGTAGTCTCCACTACTGGCGGCAGGAATTGCCCGTGGCTTGCCGACCAATTGTCGGCCATGTGTTGGTTCCGCAAATGCAACCTTATGAGATGGCCATGGAGGGGCCATACGCTTGCATAAGAACGGGGCCCGGCCTGCGGTTTCCTGATCACAGACCCACACCGGGTCGATGTGGTTCGGTTAGAAGCGCGGGTGGTAGAATAAAGAAACGAAGGTGCCATTTGGGCGGCCCAACTGGGCCCATGGGACCAGAACGTATACTATAGGGAGATATGTCTCTCCAGCCCATTGCTATCGGGGGGGGTTTTGCCGGACCGGTCCCGGGGCTGGTTTTTGGTCTGAGCGGCTAGTGTGTTTTGCGCCATCATTTGTAGGCGGGCAGATGGGGCAGTTCCCACTTAGTAGTGGATTTTTACGAGAGCGGCCTCTCCGCTGGGAGAGCTAAAAATGGACGGGTGCCTTGCCGTATGCGAAATCTGGATTTTATCTAGGGACCCTTTCTGGTAGCGTTACATTGGTTGTTTGACAAAAATGTAACATGCGAGAGGTCAGAAAGCCGGGCCTGTAGCGGCTGGATGGGGCCGGCTCGGGACCAAACGTAATATATATATATATATAATAAAGAGGGATGGTAGTCTGATTGGACCGATTAACGAGAGCGAATACGGTACGACGGGAAACATGAAACACGGTTCCTTTCTCTTTACCAAGAGATTCAACCCAAACAAGGGTACCACTGTGTGGTGAAAAAGGAATAAGGTCCAGAACGGACACCGCCTGTACTGGCCACGCCAGCGAAATACGGTAAACCGGAATACATGAACGGTGCTGGATTGTCAGATGTTTGGGTTAGTACACTTTGACGCCACATTTTTTCGGCCAGCCAGACCCGCCGTTTCCCACTCGTGGATGATTTTACCGAGAGTGGCCCTCCGCTGGAGAGAACTAAAAAGGACAAGTGTTCATATGCGAAATCTGGATTTTGATCAGGGCAGATTCGGTAGCGTAACATTGGTTGTGTACAAAATGTAACATGCGCAGGGGTCAGAAAAGCCGGCATGGAGTGGCTAATTTGGGCCTGGCTTGGACCAGAAAGTATATATAAGGGAGGGAGGTATGTTTGACATGACCGATCACGAAAGTGAATTTACGGTAAGACGGGAAACAGGACCCTGGTTCATTGCTCTTTACAATGAGACACCCTAGATCCAATAGGTACACTTGGGTGAAAAAGTGAAATAAGTCCAGAGCAGGACCGCTTCCTTGGTCTTTAGCGGTAAGTGGTTCTGGTTTGACCCAGGGCCGGCCCCTCGGCCCTGCCAGTTATTGGAGGCCCTGAATGCTGTACAGATATGTGTGCACTTTGCGCCAAAATTTTGTTAGCAGCAGACCCGGTGTTTTCCCACAGTGTGTGATGTTCCGGGAGAAGCTTCGCTGGAGAGAGCTAAAAATGAACGGGTGCCGTATGCGAAATCTGGATGTTGATCTAGGGACACTTTCGGAGTGTTTTAATTGGTTGGTACAAACATGTACATGCGCCAGAGGTCATGAAAGCCCCGGCCCCTGTATAGTGGCTGGGGCCCCTGGCTCGGGACCAGAACGTATATATATAAGAGGGGTTACCTCCCCTCTGATACCGTCAGGCTTGGCTAAGGTGTATATATAGATATATGTAACTGAAGGGTCCGTTTGAGTGCGTTAGGGCGTATTCAAGGCGAGGCTGCCGAGATCTGGCGCCAACAAGGCATAAATGGTTGGACATGACCGAAGTCACACGCTTATGTGTGTTGAACACGCAAATCAACGGCATAAACCCTTACGACAGCCAGACCAATCCTTACTGGAGCGAGTCCGATCGCCGTGTTTTTGTTGACATGGTGAACATAATGTAGCGTGGGGGATACTGTTGAAAAAACCTGACCAATTCTAACGTGGGTGACAGGTCCTCGGCCCCGCTCGCATGGATGCGAGAGTAAGGGGATGAATTATTGGAGGCCACAATTGATCCTGCGAGTGGTCGTAACACTTACCAACGGGTAGGTTCTAGCCTTGGCTTGGTGGGTCGTGTACGCTTGGCCTGCCGATGGACAGTTCATTGGATTTGAACGCATAGCGTCCGCGCCACTGGGGCGGGGGCCGGACCCCGTTCGTCTGAGAGTCGCTAAATACGAGAAATAGCGTATGCGGTAACCACGCCGCGGGATGGGATCCCGATGGCAACCGCATACGTAATCTGCGCCGTGCAGGCGGGCGCGGAGCGAGGAACACTAGATGCGAGCCTTAAAGGAGTCAATAGAAAGCGGCACTCCTCCACAACATGTCTTGTTCAGTACGAGAGGCGTGGCTGGACGGTCCGGGTGAGGCAGAAAGCATGAAGGAAGGACACCACACCTCTAACTCAATTTTTTAAAGCACCAGAGCAAGAGGATCCTCGGAAGTCGGAACCCACTTCCGATAATCTCCGATCCATCATTTGTGCGCCGTGTCGGGGACGATGATCGGGCGACGGTGATTGACCGATTGTGTTCTGATTCAGGGCGAAATGTGGAGGGGTTGAGCTATGAACTCATGTCTTGTCCTCTGCAATCACTGTCGACGTAATGGTGGTATAATGAATGATTTCTCCTAGTGACATTAGTATCCATTGGGCTTCTGTATGCATTGTGCCTGGTGGCCCCTGAAACGCAAGTTTGGTTGTAGACAAACGGTTGGAAATGAGGCTGCTACCGGTTTGATCGCAGGGATTTTAGCTACCGTTTTTTAATAGCGATTTTATTACTAACTAGATACTCACTAGCTACCGGTTTTTATTAAACGAGCGTTCTGCCTGCTTTGTGGGCGAGGAGATACCGCATCACGCTAACACGGTAAGGTTTTTTTTAGCTTTTCAAAGTAGGACGCGGGTCTTTATGGCCGGTAGGAGTTTAGCGGGTCTTTTGCAAAGGACTGGGTCTTTAGGGCCCGCAGGGCTTAGTTTTAGTCGGTAGTGATGGGTGCAGGTCTTGAGGGCCTGCAGGGATTATAGCAGGTCTTTATTGCAAAGACCTGGGGCTTTATGGCACGTGGGGCTTAGTTTTAGTCGGTGTTGATGTGGTATTTCCTGGGGTTTGTTTATCCTCACGAGGAGTAACGAGGAGTTAGGAGTTCGTCCCCATGGTAAAAAAGAAAAGAAAATAATAACGTTTTTTTACTTGCCGTGCACGTTGACTTAAAATGGATCGAGGTGGTGTGGCCCAGTAGAGCATCTCTCGCTGCCGCTCTGCTTGAAAACTAACAGTTATACGAGAGAATTTGCCCGCAACCAAGACGGGGAATCTCTAAAAACTAAAACCGTTACAGATCAGAGAATTTTGACCGCAACAAGACGGGCGAATCTCCGTCAGTGGCAGCGCTCGTTGCTCGGGGCGCAGCAGGGCAGGGTCCCGCTGACGCACAAGCAAACTCCGGTGGAACTTGCCCGCAACAAGACGGGCAAGTGACTGGACCGGCCTCCGACGCGTAGTGGCTTTGCCCGGACCCCTGCCGTGGCCGTGCCACGTCGGAGGCGGGCTTTACGTTGTTGTCCACATGTGAGAGAAGGGGGGGAGTTGTGCCCGGGCGTTTCGCCAGGCAGGCCCACCCTTGTTGGCCTTTGCTTTCTGGCACTGGTGGCCCTGCCACGTCATTGTGATAAAACAAGCGAACAACTGGCCAAAATTGAGGGTAATTCTTTGCTAAATACGGGATATGCATAGGCCGTAAGGCTTGGCAAAGAATTACCCTCTATTTTTGGCCGGTTGTTCGCTCTGCAGGGATTTAGCAGGTCTTAGTTGCCAAAGAACTGGGGGCTTATGGCCCGTAGGGCTTAGTTTTAGTCGGAGGAAGCGGTATTTCCGGGGGTTTGGGGTTTGTTTATCATCACGAGGAGTAACGAGGAGTTTCTTCCCCAGGTTTAAAAAAGGAAATAAACGTTGTACTTCCGTGGCCCCTGCCACATTGACTTTAAAAAAAAATCACAAGCCCAAATTTGGCCGTGGCCCTGCACGTCGTGTGTTAAAAAAAAAAACTAACAACGCGCCAAAAATGAGGGTAATTCTTTGCTAAATAATGCTATGAATAGGCGTAAGCTTGGCAAGAATTACCCTCAATTTTTTGCCGTTTTTGTTAGCTTTTTTTATCCACAACGAAAGTGGCAGGGCCACGGCATGTTGAAAATTTGAAAAAGGAAGCAAATTGGGTTCATGCAAAATAGTTTTTTATGAATCTGACTTGCTCAACTTTGTTTGCAAGTAGATAGCCGGTTTAACGGCCCAAAATGCAATGAAAAGCACAAACGCGTCATTTTCCTGAGAAGACGGCCCAGATGAACAAGGAAAACATCGCGTCATTTTGCGGAATGACATCCAGATGCAATGAGACGCATTGATCTAATTTGATCTCCTCGGGCAAAACCGTCCCAAAGGCAATGAGAAGCATTTTGGCCAGTTCGATCTTCTTGGGCAAATCGTCCCATATGCAACGAGGACATCGCGCATTTTCCCGGCGACGTCCCAAGATGCACGCGGAACATCGATCATTTTTCCGCGGAGACGTCCCAGATGCAACGAGAACATCGCGTCATTTTTCCCGAAGACGTCCCAGATGCACATGAACATCCGCGTCCTTTCGCGAAATACTTCCCAGCGGCCAACGAGGAACATCGCGTCATTTTCCGGGAAGATGTCCCAGATGCCCTAAGGTGCATTTGAGAGTCCTTGCGCGACAACAAATATTTGTTGACGGCGAGCTTCAACAGAAACATTTTGCCGACCGGTACCACGGTTGTTGTTTTTTTGTCCACGTGTGACGTGTTAGGGTTAATTATCATATTTGATGCCAGGGGTGTTGCAGGGTAAATCATAGGAGGGGTGGAACATCATGTAGGGGGGGAACAGTACAAAATAACTCATTTTGGTTAAAACCCCTCATTTTTTTGCATAAACCCGTTTTTTCCTAATTTTGGAACTCTCACTCCCAGGGGGGTGGCTGCCCCCCTGCCACCCCCCTGGCGCCGCCCCTGTTTGATGCAACCATGGGCACTGGGGGAATATCTGATAGGCTATAACAGTGGTCCACCCGCAAGCTTTGACTATTGAAAGAAAAGTTGGATATTCATGTTAATCAGCCCTTTTCTGCCTGCTCACTGTGAAATTTCATCCAACCAATGAGTCTGCCTCAAAACCACCTTCAACTGGGAAAATCTGCCTCAAAATGGGGAAATTTACCCTTCTGACAGGTGACCCCTTTATTGAATTTCACACTCTAATTACCCCCCAACCCCACTGCCTGACATTGTTAAAATAGGACAGTGGGTCGCAAATCTCTAAGTTGACGGGGGGGGCCAAAAAAGCTCGGATTTGGCCAAAATGACTGTAACTTTGATCTAGAGTACTTTCTAGGGTTTTCCACTTAAAGGTGCATGTGTAAATCCGAAGTGTTAATTTCTCATTTCTTTTTTTTTTATGCTGAGTACTTAACTCTCTCTACAGGGGAAAATGGCCTGTTGTTCTATGCAATTTTATGCATTTTTCCGGGGGTGCCCTTCATCGTGTGCCGATATCTCACCAGGAAGCTGGTCACCCTTTCCATTTCCATCTTGCCTACTGTCAATATCTGATCTCTGAGAACTACCTGACCTTGAAGGTACCAGTCGCACGATAGTGAAGAAATGGAGTTTCCTGAACGGTGCGTTTGTGCATTAGTAATAGTCCAGTTTAATTAGAGTGTGCAACCTATGCCCTTGGTATGCATATTGTAACACACCAGTTAGAGCTGCATACTAAATCAAAGAGGTTCTGTCCAATCCCAAATCATTCTTTTTAATATTAATATTAGTATATTAATAATTCTACTTGTATACATTTTCTACTGTTTTGATATATTTACAATAATTTATCTTCTGCCCTGTAACAAGAAGTCTGACAAATACCCATTGTAGGCCCATCACTGTCTGATATCAGAGAATCAAATAGAGTAACCTGAGCGAGGAATTAATACAAAACCATGCCACCAGCACAACTGTCAATTCACCACCGATGGCACTATCACAACTCCTAGACAGACAACTGTCAGAAAAGTTATCTGTTTAATCAATTTCACATTATACCTACATACCCCAATAGGGGGGACATAACCGCAGATGATTATCCTTTTTAACCATCCGTTTTGGCATTTGTGCATATTAGCAAATCAAATCTCATATCAATTTATTTCATCTCAACATCAAATATACAAACTTATACAATATAATTATGCACTATAAGCAATAATGCAAATTGAGCTGAGGACACTGCTAACTGCATAGCGTGGAGTTGAGTGCCCTTGGATTCATCAGTTACAACATACAGTGTAGTAAAACAATTTACCAGGAACTCTATTAATAAAATGAAGATACATAAAAAAAGATCATGCAAATGGCATTAATGTGTATATAATAATTATTTAACTTGTATCAGACTAGTACAATTGGGAAATGGTCCTGGATTAAACACAAATATACCCATATTTATAAGGCAACAACAAACAACAACAACAGCACGAGGACAATGACAATGTTGACACAAATACCGACAAATAACTAGATAGGACAACAAAACCACAAGAAAACCGACTGTATCTCCTATTTTCAAGAAATCATGCCGAAGGTGATGCAAGAATATTTGGTATGGAGAGAGGTCTTGTTATAGAAACCGTGGTGTTTTTTTGTGTTTTTAAATAATGCAAAGGACTGAAGAATTTTAAGTGAGGCGGGTAAGGTTTTCCAAAATAAGGGCTTGAAACTGCGGTGTCTTCCGTGCAAAAAATGTCCTTGGCCATAATCTATGTATCTCGTATATCTAAGATCTCAATCAGTGGTGCGCTCGACTCTCAGTTGTGTGCCTCTCCATGCGTATATGCGTGCGTTCGGCCCTTTGAGATTCATCTATCTTGATAATTTCCCTGGACAAGAAATAACCGCTTAGTTGTCTCGATTTACCCATGCGATATTTGGAAGCTGATCCGGCTGCGACGGTTAGCTCGATGTATGTTTGGGCTGATAAGGGAACGCGCTGATCCCGAAAAATCTCTTGTAAAAAATATCTGCTGCCCCCTTGAAATGAATGCTAATGGTTTATGGTATGGTTGGGCCACAGTGATCAGCGGCCCTTTGTGAATAGCATAAGGCGCTATATAAATCGCTGCATTATTATATGATTATTAATGATAGTGTGCGAGGGCGTGTCAAGTGTTTAAAAAGTCATCAGGAAGACTTATTATGGGTATAATTTTGTTTAATAGATGGAAACATGCCCCAATGGCAAGAAAATAATTGTTATAAATCTTACCTGTAAAATCTTAGGGATTTTATATTTCAGCATGTAAGGAGTGGTTGTGTGTTTTTTTTAAAAAAGGGCCAACATGAATAGTAATGCATGTTTCATACTAAGGCAATCAACAAAACTTTCATTCCACGAATGGACATACCAAGAATAGCGGCATTTTGAGAGTCCCCCAATTTTGCAGGTGTGTTGGTAATTGTTAAGAGACTATACACAGGTGAACCGTAATGCTAAACAAAAATTTTGTATTTGTCCTATTAAGAAGGGATTTTAAAAAATTGGTGGCACTTCTTCACGTCACCAAATCACTTTTATTGCTTTAACCCTAACTGCCTTTTAGTTTCTAGCCTATCTCCGAGAGGAAGGGGTAAGGGATAGAGATAAAGGAAAATGGACATCGTGGCGGGATTCGAAACGGGGGGCCTCCGGCCCACCATTCCATATGACCAGGCAAGGCAAGCCACGAGGGAGTCGCTCGCCCGGCCAGCCGATTTCGTGTCCATATGAATGTTGGTGCGATGACGTCATTCGCATCTTTTTGGGACTTAGTGCATTTTTAGCTCCTCATTGAGTTATATGGTACTTGTGGTGTAAGGTTTATGTAATTTGTGCTCTCACCACGCTCATCACAGGTGACTTTTACAAATAACTGCAGTAATATGTTGTGGGGTTGATTCTGAGGATCGGGTAGCATCCCTTAAGTCGTGGTCAACATCGTTGAAGAAAATGCAACTTTTAATCATTGAAATCAACTGCAAACTTCTTTTTATCACAATAAGCCCATTTTGTTGGGCAAAATCAAAATTTACTTTCATTTCAGTGATTTAAATGTCACTCAGAACAATATTACAAAGGTAATTAATGTCAACAGTAAAATTGGAATGATAGAGCTACAAACAATTGATTTAGCCTAATCACTTCACAAATGTTTTCCTTTGGTATGTGATCACTTACAGTAAGCTTGTATCTCAACATCAAATAAAACATAATTAAAAAAATAAAATGTTCAGAATCTTTTGATCTCTTCTTTAGAGCAAGCCGATCCCTTGAACGCTATTGGCAGCTATTGGGTTGGTTCTAACTCTATTTCATATCCTCTAGACTATACCACTGCCAACACAGCTGTTTTACCCCTGCAAATTGGTCTCTTATTTTTAGGACGATTTTAATCAATTGGCGACACAATTTCGACAATTGATATAAGTAGAGACAAGCACGAGCTATTCTGCAAAAATCGGACAAATCCATTGGCGGGATCTTGCCATATAGGCCTACAAAGGTCTAGATTCTTAGTTTTATAGTGCCCTATATCCCATTTTTCCATAAAAGAACGTGGCAAAACAATTTTTAAGGAGAAACAATATTTTGCCCGCAATGAATTTCGTAAAATTTACACAGGATGGACCTGGTGGACGTCGATATTATTCCATCAGTTGTCAAAAGTTGGTCCCCAGCGATATTTTTTTTGTTTTAGTCCTGGTTATTGTCATAATTACATGAGACTTTCCAACAGCTGTGCCAAACAGAAACTCAGGGAAAGTCATTTTCATTTTTCTTTAAAATGGAACTACAATCTGGCCAAAAGTGTGGAACACTTTTATAGACCTACTTCAAAATGCCCCCCTCCCCCCTGTACATGTTGAATCCTGAAATTTTGTTCTTGCACCCTACAAGACCCTAACATTGATTGGTGGTGATAGGGAGGGTTGTATGGATAGAGAATGCTCCAAGCCTCTAACCCAAGTTTGACATTATTTCCTATATCTCTTTAAAGGTAATATCGCGTGGCAAAAGAGCGTCGGTGTTCCAACACATTGCGACGAGATTGTAGTCAATTCCTGTGTGTATTGCCAACCACGATCACATGCAGACATCATCAACCAGCATTGTCATTGGGGGACATCATCATTGTCCCCATTTTACTTCCCATTAAAATTGTTGCCAACATTGTGCTGGTGACTTGGTTTGAACATTGCATGTTAAAATGGAACCTTTACAACTTGCATAATTAACTTGGGTAAAAACTACCATTTTAACTACCTGTTTGTTTACCATGTTGAACAATGATATTTTAACTCCACAGCTGATTTAAATATTTGAAAATCAACTAATTTTTAACCAAATGTTTGGTTTTGAGGTGTCTTGCTTTGGGAACCCTACTGACCCAAATTGTGCTTATCAAGCTTTGGTTTTATCAATTTCTACAGCAGATGAAAGACGATTTTTTTTTATTGTTGTCCTGAATTTTACAGCCTCCAAATCCATGCTTTCGAAGATATTGACAAAAAAATTGCCATTTTTGAATTCCTTGTTTGCATTATGCAATTTATTATGTGTATTTTGTATGTTTTACACATAATTTTGCATGGTGTTTTCATATCATCAATGAAAATAAATGACAAAAATAAAGTCTTTCTACCTTAAAGGTCCCAGGAAATGAGATGATAAACCTAGTCCCCAAATCTTTATGGGGCATTCCATTCCAATGAACAGGGCCACAAAAAGAATACACTACCAGTGACATCATTAGTGAAACAATTGATTTCAGTCAGTGCCATGTAGATTCACACCAGTCACCTGGAATTTTCTATTACTCTCTGAAAAATCAATAGTCACTAATGATGTCATCACCAACCCCAATATTGAAAGCTTCTCGCCCTGTTATTTGACACAAACCACATCAATTCTATTTGCATTTCCTGGGACTTTTTTTTTTTTGAAGAACACCCCCAATTTTCTAATGGAGATTTTGCACAGTTGTGTTGTTAATTGTCTAGTAAAGTATACCTCCGAATGATAATGCTCAAAAATGCATATTGTCATTAAAAGAAATTACTGTAGTTAGAATCGGGATCCCAATTGTAATTAACGGCGGAACTGGAAATTCCATTTGATGTCTGTTCTGGTGAAATAGTGGCACCTCACAAAAATTACCTTTAACTTAACTTGCCTAAACCAACGGAACAATAATGGAGGGTGTAGACACGTACATGGCGTAACTTACCGGCTATTTCATATTGGAAGGACACTTCCAGCAGCCGTTGAATTATTTCGTAATCCCCGATATTAATTATTCTAATTATAAAATTCCTTCTTTTGCGAAAAGGAATTTGGCTCTACCTTCACAGGTATAGTTTAGTAGCAAATTACCAATGCAACTGTGCAAAAATCTCAAAATATTTGGGAAATTGGGGCACTCTTTAAAAAAATGTACTGTTATTGCTTTAAACAAAAATATGCATCATATTATACAGCATATCTTACAAATATTTTGTATTTATTTTTGATGCATTCAATCAGTAGTCAATACAAGGATTAAATATGACTACATACAAGTTTTGAATCCCAATTAGTATATAGTGTCAGTTATTGTGAAGTTTCACAACCTCCTAAAGTTAGTGACAAAACTCGGAACAAAGAAGAAAACATTCCGTACAAAATATTTATTCATTCATGTAGTTTGAATGATTAAAGTTCGCAATTAACAAAAAAAATATTGGCATAAAATCAGGCAATGTCTAGAAAAGATTAAACCTTAAAGACACTATCAGTGATTCATCCGAAAGAGTCAAAATATTTGAAATTTGCAGGAATAGCTTAAAAGTGAAGGTAAGTCTGTAGAAAACTCTACTAAGTTATTTTTCCAAACTGAACAATTGACAGAAAAGGAAGCCAACTGCAGTGTTCAAAGATATGACTCTCACTCAGTACGTGGTGTAGTAAGTGTCTGTACGGATAGTAATGACTGATATATCCGATTTTGTCCTTATTAGGTTAGGGTACCTGTACTTCTTATGTTACAGACATGCAAAAATCTGATTTTTGATGATTTTCTGATTTTGCAAATCACTGATAGTGTCTTTAAAGAGACATGAGGACATTTCCAGAAAGAAGCGCCCTCAATTTTTTTTCAACCCTGGTTTTTGCATATTTGGAATGCTTACCAATGTATTATAGATCACACCTGAAGTGATAAGCCAATACGCCGTCTTTATGTAATGAGATGATGATTTAGTAATTTCTGTCGTGCACGACCAGAAATTCAAAGCATGGTTTTCTATAGGGCCGATTACGATCGCAGGCAAGTTCAAAACAAGGTTTTACGGTTTTCTTTTGTACTTGTTTGTCCAATAAAAATAAAAATAAGACACGATTGCTCGATTTGGGCATTGGGGATTTTCCAAATGGTATTGGGGGGGAAAACTGCTACGTGCATTTAATATGGCGTCTCTGTCTCAGTGACATCATTACAAAATCAACTCTAACTTCATTCAAAAGATCTTAGTATCATGATTAATTTAGAAAAAATTATGATGTCAAAGACCATCGAGGTTAGTGGATTAACATGGCTGCAAAACAGTGCAATTTCCAATACGGTCATTTAGACCCTTCAATACTTGTGACCAGGCCTAGTCTGTAGTCAAGTCTGTGTTTGTGACTGTTCGATATGCATAAGAGAGCTCCTCCACCATTAAGTATTTCAATAAGACTTAGCACTCGGTTTACGCTGGACGTTGATGGTATTCTGGTGCGTAGTTGGGCACGTCCTACCCCCCTGAGTTGAAAATGCAGTTTCCAAATATCTAAGCCCTCTTCAGCCATACTACTATTATTTACTATGTTGCGGAGCAGGCTACAAAAATTACTATACATGGCCTATGGTTAGATAAGATGAAAGTCTCAATTCCTTTAGGCAAGCGGGGGGGGGGTTGGGGGGGGGGGGGTGTTGGGGGGGAGCAGCCGGTGGGGGAGAGGGTTTATGGGGGGGGGGGGCAAGGCTGTGAGATTAAAAAAAATGCCTTGTAAGTTCTATTAAAGTCTCCACACACCATGAAATTAGATTATATACAATAGAAAGCTTTTGATATAAAATTAAAACGCGAAAACATAAGTTTTAGTTCCCAAACTGCTACAGGTAAGCACAATTACACGAAAAGATTTTTTCCCAGACCCCCCTATAAACAAAATTCGTTGCACTTCTGCAAATTGGGCGATTGCCTGTGACGTCATTAACGTATCAGGGCAATAAATCGTATGTCGGGATGGATCATACATACTAAAGCTATGCACAACTGTTCGAATCAGTGTCGTAGTATCTGTATCTTCAACCGAAATAAGTGAAAGTACAAGCCCGAGTCCCCCCAAAAATATGCAGATGAAGAATCAAGAATTGGGATATTCCATCGTCGGGAAAGTACCGGGATAGCGACGAGCTAGCAGGTTTATTTCCCGGTAAGGAGATACCCCGGGGGAGGACAACGAAGGGTGATACGTACCGAGGATACCGTGGGGTGATGCATATACAGCGTAAGTGCCAAGCACTTTTTGGAAACAGTTGTTGAAAAAGAAAGAAATCCCAACATAATTTTTATTGAGGAGCAAATTAATTGATCGGTATCAATCTTAATAAGTACATATTAATTGTTCTTTGTGCGAGATAGAAACTTATATGACATTGTATTAAGCGAAGACAACGTGAATTAATGACAGCATGATGCGAATCAAAAATGTCCGCTACACGTAATTCTAAGCATGGAACCAATTATTTCGTTGATGAAGCACTGAGTGTTTTGATGTCTGTTTGGGCTGAGACTAGGGAATACCTTTAGTTATTTCTAGTCTCAGGTTGGGGCTGACCTGAATCGCTCTCGTGTGCATTGATTGTGGGGGGGAGGAATGAGCTTACTTGTCAAAAACCTCTGACATGGCATCCTGTAAATTTTCCGGGATCAATTTGACCAAATATAAGCAAAGAAATTTTATGTAGTTTCAACCGTTGTCTCATTTGACATTAATATGCTTAATTTTCTCTCGGACTTTTTTGCACTCAGAGGATAGGTGTTGTACATACATACGAAAGGTATGTTTTACATTTAGAGCTTTATTAACAAAGCGAAAGGATTTTTAACCTCACCCCCTCAAAAATACTACCCGCCAATTATGGGTACCCATCTGCCTGTCACGATTAGCGTTTGTTCTGCACACAACAGATCATACACGTACGTGGCTCACGTATCTTGTGGGTGGTTCTTACCGTGCATAACTCGTGTTGTTTTATTCTCAGTCCGAAGGGGTTGTTGAATTACAATTCCAAGCTTTTTAGACCAAAATCCATTTATGAACAAGAATCTGGCAATGAAATGATGTGCAGCACTATTCCTGAAATGAAGTATTAGGCCAAACCCTGCTTCATTTATGCAGGGTAAATCCCACACTGGGTGGTTCATGTTATTTCAGCTCATGTCAGCGATTCTACGGCCGTTTACAAATCATACGGACCAATATTTGCGTTCATCTATGACTACCAGGCCTCCAACATATCTGTAGCAGTTTTCTGCGGAACCTCATTCTCTTTCCCCGTTTTAGATGATTTATATATGAAGTTGCTAGGTCTAAAATGTGTACAAATCAATATAAAAAAACGTTGGTGAATAGTGAATGGATAGTTGCTATTACCATTACAAAGCAAGCCATGCCAGGGAGAGTGAAATACGAATGCACAGCATACTTAGTTCATGACCGCACCGGTCAAATAATATAATTTATGATAAGCCAGACATCTACAAAACTTAATACACAGTAACATGTATTTGCACATATTAAGGGTACCAAAGAACATGAAAGGCACAGAATAACTTTTAAGAGCTGTTGGTGTGGCATGGTTGCCACGCCATGACTACACACTCACCACCACTCGTCACATGAGGTCCGGGGCGGCGGGTCCCACACCACCTCCCTTGTAAGGTCTAAGAGGTTTATACATATTAATCCCCGTATACATAGCACCAAGTACCAACAACTTTCTCGTATCATATTATTAATTGCAAATTAACAATTTTGAATACATTACAGAATGCGGCATCCCGAAATTGTTAGTAACACTGACTCGAGATGTACAGGGTTACATTTTGGCACTGTTGATTACGTGAGCGGTGATACCGAAATGAAGTCATGCATTTATAATAAGGGCATTGGGCGCTTTTGTGGGTGCTATTGAAAAACGGAAAATACATAAAATCTTGACATTTTAAGCCCCCAAAGGCTTTATAAGACAGATAAAAATCGAACTTTATTCGGTTCATTTCTAAGGTCACCAGCTTTTCTTTTGGATTGTAATCATTAATTTCATGGTGTGTGAGGGACTCTAAACAAGTCAAACTTTTTATTACAGCATTGTGCCTGTGACTTACCTCAACATTGAATATAGGATGCTTCTACAAGTAGTTTCCAAATAAAATTAAACGATGAATTGCCATTTTTACAGCACTGACCCTTATTTGAAATAATTTCTGAAATTGAAATTATATGAAAAAAATAATACTTTGGACTTATTGCTATGTATTGTACATGGATCGACCCTTCGTAAGATTAAGTAGGCATTGCAAATTTTTTTTGGCCATTCCATGTGAAAAATACAGCAATTCAATGTGCTACTACAGTTGTATATCAATTAGGAAATGACCTTTGACTATTGGTCTGAAACTTCAACCAAGTATGACACCACACCTTGGGCAATTTATGAGAAAGATTTTCTCCGGTAAAGTACTTTGTTTATGATGGAAAAGAGAGCAGGGGATTCTCTAGTGTTGTTTATGCAAGGTGCACCTGTTAGATTAGATTGATAAACAAAAAAAACAAAAAAAAAAAACAAATGGGGAGAAAGAAAAGGGAATTCCCAAGATTGTAATTAGAAATGAGCCAACTTGTTATGCTTTGAGATCAAAACATTGCAAAATATGGGGATTCCCCCATATATGTTGAAGTGAGTTGTAATTCAGATTGATGTAATTTATGTGAATCCAATTGGTCAGCTAGTGCACAGTATGTTTATGCATTATGCTGTGGTAAGATTCTATTTTAAGACTTGGAGGACTTTGTGCAATGATTGTATAAATAAGAGTTCAAGAGGTGAGGATGGCCAGGCAACACCAGTAACAAGTAGCTAGAAGTTATAGCTAGTTTTAATCTGCAAATGGGAGCCGACCTGTAATTGGTGCCAGGATTTATTATATTTCAATGCCACGTGAGCAAGGTGCTAATTATTCTACGTCGTCTTGAAGCACAAAAGTGCTGGGAGGTACAAACTAGGATTCCAAATTGTGGGGACAGATAGAAAATTGTGGTGTTATCTTGGACTGAGATATGTGGATTATTAGTGTCGTCGAGGGGGACTTTATCCTTGTCGTCTTGAACTATTGGACAAAAGTTACCTTCAGGAATGAGAAGATTTCCAATGAATATTACCTGAGGATTATAAGTGTGACTTGGCATGCTGTCATTTTTGGAGTCTTCGCTGTGAGGAATTATATCGTTGAACTGCACGCTTCTTTTGGACACTAGGTATCAACGTGATAAAATGTGTGTAATTTACTATATAGTAATGTTGTTTGGACATACCAAATTCTTGAACCAAATAGATCTGGATTAAATCATTAAACTGGTTATATTATTTATACAGTCAGATCCTGTGCACAAGGCCCTCATGTTTTGTGTTGAAACGGATTTTGACCTGTGACGTCTAAGAGCGTCATAACACTGGCCTCAGGACAAGAGCGATGAGTGCAGGTGAGGTAACAGACCCGGGATGGTTCCCTTACCTTTTCGATGAGGTCTGCACTTTTTACCTGCTCAGGATTGACTCCACGGACATTACAGGACCAAACAGCTTTTACATACTCCTTCCGAACCCATGAGGCCCGGGCGGGCACCCATGGCATATACCTGCACATTTTGCTGGGTGGGGGGCGAGGAGAAATTCCCTATTCACACTTACATAAATGTTGCGTGATTATGCTACTCCGACCTTATAGGAACATGGAATATGACAAAGAATTGTGGCAAGAAGAAACCCTGACTCTCCAGGGGATAGAACAGGGCTGCCGGTTAGCACCTTGACCACTCGGCCACCTAGACCCCATTCTGAATCCATAAATTGTGGCCGCAAAGTTACGTCATTGATATTTTACAAACTGCGTCATGAGTAGTGTGGCAATTGAAAGATGTTAAATAGTCTTTCTGGAAACCATAAACCGTTCTTTTGAGTGGCCGCAAATAGTTCTTTTGAGAGCCGTAAATAGTCTTTTTTCTGCAGAGTGTGAGTGGTTGTTTAGTTTTGATCAGTCTGATGCACTTTACCAAATCAATGAACAAGAATATATGAATGACGTATTAATAAAAAATTAAAGAAAAAAAGCTCTTACGGAAAATAGTTGTCATTTAATTCAGACCCCCCCATAGTTAGAAGTAATTAAAACTACAATGGAAATAAAAATGGGTGAAGGGGGAGAAATAAATGCACCGATGAATGCATTCAATTTTAAAAATCTTGTTGTTGCACCCAATTAATAAGACTCTAGCTTCTTTTGACAGAAGCCATTGCAGAAGTCTGGAGGGTCTGGGCTATTCAGCTAAGAACATCTAACCATATGGCTAAATACAAATTTGAAATTGGGATGCTGCGAGCATATATGAAGAAATTGATGGCACTGTTGCACCATGGTTAGTACCTGAAGATAAAATCAGATGAGTCTTTGATAACAGTAAATTTGCAAGAACAAAAACAAAATAGGGTGAAAAAAGGTGCATAAAATGCAAAACAACCAGGAAAAGGTTTTTGTAATGTCAATTTGTTGTTGAGTTATTCAGCTTCTTTTGGTGAGTTGATAAGGCAGCACTCATTAGTGCTGATGAGAAGAATACTTATTGCCATCCTGGACCCCGACAGAAGCTCCATCATGTTTTTTTTCTTCTTGCCCAAAGTGTCTCTTTAAATAGACCTAAATCCACAGGTAACTAACTATGATTGCAAATGAATGGGAGTGAAAAAACCAAAAATTTTTTTTAATTGGAAACGTCCAAGTGTGGTCTGTTTTTTTCCGTGCCCTCAAAACACCCATGTGGTATGCAGTATAGCCAAATGCACCATTCCAGTTAAATGAACAATCAAGATGCCCCTCCTGTATTAATCCATGGTAGAGTCACCCATGATTCCAGCTTCCATGATGTGAATATGTCTGGTAGAGATGTGGCTTAGTGAAGTATGAGTTCGGTTCAGTCAATAGCTCCTAAGGTTGTATATACTTGTCCCATACAAGTAAAAATCATGAAAACCGGTGTTACTTCAACAAATTCCAGTGGGCCAGTGAGTGTAGAGGCCATTCTTCTTTAGAAGCCAGAGCAACATCTCGCAAATAAGAAAAGTGAAGTTAACAGATCTGCCACTGCCTAAACGGAACAAATGCATTTGTTGATGTCTGGAGTTTACAATCAATGCCCATGCCACAATAATCATGAGTTACCCACGAATTACGGTGATAGCTATCAGTCCTACAACTACTGCTATTAGGACCTGCTCCCAGTAAGAATATCCATTATCTGAAGTACTACCAGTGGTATTTGAGGAGTTGTTATGATCCATTGTTGCCAAAAAGTTGGCATATCTTTTATACAGTTTATTTTAAGCACAGTCAGATCAGTGCTACATACACTTCAGGATAACACTCCAGGTTAAATATGTGTACCTATGCATGACATGCGGCAAAAGGCAGCTAACCTGTTCATCAAATCATTTTCATGTAATTGGAATCATTTAATGCAATCTGCTTAATAATCTTGTTTTCTTTGAATGGACAAGGAAGCATGTCCAAGGTGGTATTCTGAAAGGTAACTAACTTTAGACGTTGTTTAATCATGGTTAGTCCTACATGAGTGGACTTTTTTTCCTTCTAACATACTCTAAAAATGTTCTGTCCACAGGTGCGAAAATTCCTCACGGATGGGCAGGAATGACCCATCCATGAGGAGTTTCTCCCTGTTACATTAACAGCATTTTGAAAGCATTCAACAGCAATTTTGAAAGAAAAAGTCCACTCATGTAGGACTAACCCTGGTTTAATCTAGGTCTACAGTTATTCTCTCTTTCAGACTTCATCCCAATTGTACAAACAGGTTTGAAAGAGTTAACTAGAATTTTGTGGTTCTCAGCTTTAAAAAAATAATCATTTCAGTGACACATACATACACCCAGCCACACCACAATGTATTGCAGTGGTCCTGCCAGTTATGCTGGCGGCCACCAAAACAATAAACAAAATCTGCCCACTGTTTCCTCGTAATCCTTTTGCAAAACCACAATTGAAAAAAGAACACTAGGGCCATTCTTCGGTCACGTTTGGACCTAAAACAGAAATTTTGATTTCAACCCAATGCTGTTTTGCCAATATAAACCTAATCTGTTATTACTTTTTGTATAATGAACCTTTGACCCTAACCTAACCAAAAATCATGTTTCCACTTTCGCCAGATTGATTATTTTATCATGAGGCAAATAAAGTTTTGGTCACGTTTGTGACCTCAGACCAAAAGGGGTTTTTAGAATTCAAACTTCAACTGTAAAATTCTGTGAATATTTAGTTCGCATATTCTTATATTAATTTCAGAAAGACATTGGTATGTTGTCCATGACAACAACGTTGGTAGTTAAAAGTAACAAGCCAACTTTACTTGTAATTAACAACATATCTTAAGTACGGTCACGTGTGAGACTTGGTGTTGCATGTGTGACATCTCCATTGACTTAATAGCAACAAAATTGATGACCAGTTGTTCAAGCAATATAGCACATTTTTGAAGAGCGCCTCAATTTCAAAATTTGATATTTTTGCACGCTTATGTTGGTTTTGGTCTACAAACTAAACCTGCGAATGAGGATGCTCAAAAATGTGTAATTTATCAGAAAATGAAGCGATTTTTGTAATTAGAATTGGGATCCTAGAATTGTAAACTTAACGCAGAGCTTGAATGCTAAGTTTATGTCCCGCCCTGATTAAATAGTGCACCTCAGAATTACTCTAACTTCACTTGCCTGAATCATAAAACAACTAATCGATGACGTAGATACATACATGGCGCTATTTCCCGGCTATTTCATATTGGAGGCCGTTTTCCAGCAGCCGTTTAATTATTATCGGGGATCCCCGATAATAATTATTCTAAGTTTACAAAATTCCTTCGTTGCGACACATAGACATTTGTAGAGCTTACCATTGACAGTATAGTTTAATAACCAGTTCCAATGCAAGTGTAAAACCTAAATGTTTTTGAAAAATTGGGGGCGCTCTTCAAAAAAATGTCTAATATTGCTTTAAGTGCACCAAACAAAAAAAAAATGAAGTTTTAATAAAATCCCCCCCTTGTGTATTTGCCATATTCTCACTATTTCAAACATTTCATTACCATGTCATCAGTAATAACTTGCAAAGAGCAATGCCGACTCCGATTGTCGGGCACGTGTGTGACAGTAATTAGCACATCAATAATTTTTGAGAGGAAAGATTCTAAACCTTTATTTTGTATAATGGAAGGTAACATATAAACTGGCTTTTGACATGAAATGAGCATTACTGAGACATGGTTTCTAGTAATAAAACTTCTTTGTATTTGGTCCCTGTGTGACATACAAAGTCAATTAAATTCTGTGTTAATTACTTGCCTATTTTCCTATAAATTTGTATATTTCAACATAATTTTTGAAATTGAAGTCCACTGCAATACTTTAGACAGTATTTTCTAACAAAAAATGAAAAGCTTATTTAAAAAAAACTAAAGCAAAATGGTGTAACTAATCTCACTTTTTTATCCAAAATAGTCTCAGATGTTCATTTATGCAAATTAGGGGTGGTTTGAGTTGAACATATTGGTTAAAATATCATGCAGGAACCTTGGAAGGATATTATGTGACAAGGTAAAAGAACTCTTTGCAATACCATTAACTTCATTTTTTATCAAAAGGTTTTATTTTTTTGTAAAATGCCCCCTCACTGACAAACACATCCCACACCAAATGAACCAGCCTAAAATGGACTGAATCCCCACCTGCAATTGTTGAAAAAAAAACACTTGTCCTTGTACAACATTCATAGAATCCTGTCACCAGCACTGAAAAGGTTGGATTTCTTTGAAATGTTTGAATGAAATTGGTTGAGCCCTCGGATTCCAATATTGTGGATTGTTTTTCACACAAATCATTTCCCTTTCCTCTTGATTTGCAACATCATCTATCCTATCGGAAAGGATTTATTAAAGGCTTACTCAGATACAAAAACAAAATATCCTGAAAGGGGACAAAATAACTATTATTCACCTCAGTACACTATCCTCTACTCAAAAATACATGATAGCATTTCTGGAATGGTAGCTATAACCAGGTAGGGGACAATCAAGGATTCACAGGGTCAAATTTAAAAGATCCGGACATTTGAAAAGTATGCCACTTTCATTTGTCCAACCATACGGATTCAAAAAGGTTAGTTTTGTACTATCTACAACCCAAAGTTTTGGATTAAGTTAAAAACAGCAAAACTCATGTCAAAAGGTTAACTTTCAGTTGTACAGGGGTTAAATTTTTACAGTTGCTCAATTTGGTTTAAAAGTGTGGCAATTATTGATGGAGCCAAGGATTAAAATAAGGAATAGTTTTTGAGTGTTTTTAAATGCTTACCACAGACAGGGGTCCCAAAAAAAGTGGTCAAGCAGATCAACCATGATTTCTCAAAAACTACTAAGCTGTGAATTTCATTCTCATGGTGATATTAATTATAATCTTTTGTATAAATTACACAAATCCCATGACAATCAGCCCACGCAAACCAGAGATATGAAACGATTATTAAAGACCATCTGTTTTTTATCCATTCCATGGGATTGTTACACAGTTAACATCATTGTCCGTTCTGTTTGGGTGAGCAATTGCCAACACATTGAATGTCTGGAGTATTCAAGTGCCTGCGATTTAAATATTAACTAAGGAAATACCAAATAAATACAGGCTATTATTTTTTTTATTGATTAAGTGGCAAATAGGCATTAGGATTAATAAACGTGCAATGATTAAGCCTCAGTCTGCATCCTAAACATTATCACAAATCAAAAAACTTTGCAGAATTCTCTTTTGTTATCTCCACCTGTGCATTTTTTTTGTGATAAATATCTAAAATTGTAAACTAAGTGCCACATGTGTTTTAACATTCATTCATGTAGTCACATTCCTTTTTAATACGAAAAGAATTAAACTAGTCTTAGTGACATGAAAATTTCTTTGCTCGACTGTAAACGTTTTGCCTGGCATCTTGGTCCCGACGTACATGTGTAATGACCAATAGATACGATTTTCTTGAGTTTCTCCTCTTTGTGAGGTTTATAAATAACACAATTGGAGTAACGTGCCATTCATTCTCATTGAACTAGCTACAAGATCACACCTGTCATTGATTAATTTCCTCTACTTTAATAATGACTTGAATCTAAAATTTCATTTCAGCAACATCCATTGCTTTTCTTAAAATCTGTTCAATGTACATACTTCCCGACCATTAAAACATTTCCCCAGGTACCCTTGAGAATAGTATTGCCAGCTTTAAAAAGTTTCTTATTATTATATAGCATGTACGCTTATTGGGCTCAATACCGCCTGTCATTAATTTAGTATCCTATCACCTTCAGGTTCTTAGGTTATCATTTAGCCAATGCACACGATCGAACCACAATCTACTGATGTACCGACATCACCTACTTAATGTAACTCCCATTGGAATGGATGAAAAACAGAGGGTCCCTTTTAATATCGTTTATATCTCTGGCTTGCATGGGCGGATTGTCACGGGATTCGCACAGTTTATACAAAGAGGATAATTACTATCCTCCATGAAAATTTAAATTCAGCAGCTTCAGCAGTTTTGGAGAAATCGAGTTTTATCTGCTTGCACCACTTTTTTTGGGACACCCTGTAGGGGGAAAACAAGGTCAAGTCCCATTGAATACAATGAACATAGTTACCATAGGGGACACCAAAGCTAAGCATTTTAGACAGTCAAAACTATTCCTTATTTTAATCGCTTTGAACTATCAAACTTGAAATTTGACCCCGTACAACTGAAAAATACCCTTTTTATTGATTTTTGCTGTTTTTAGCCTATAACCTCCAAAACTATAAGGCGGTAGTTAGTACAACTATACCTTTTTGGAATCAACATGATTGAAGTCATTTAATTCATCCCTTTGTAACCTTGGTTCCCCCTACCTGCCTATAGCTACCATTCCAGAAATTGCTTATCATGGCCTTTTTGTGGTAGGCCATGGTATACGCGATGCTGCATAAGTGTTGTTTTGTCCCCTTTCAGGATACCGACATTTTGCTCGGCCATGACTATTATTAACCTTTTTCATGACACAGACATCAACAAACAGTGGACAAATTGATCCTATGTGTCTTCCGCCTTAAGGCAGGCGACACAAACTAGGTGGCAGCAGATGAACTTTAGAGCCACAACCCCGTCTTTTATAATGCTATAGTGAGCAGTAGATGCTGCAAACAGTCTGTGTCTTACCAGTGACTACCTTGCAGCCCTGCTTTAATTAAGTTTTAACAACAGAAGTCCATACACAATTCTGAAGACACCCATGGAAGGTCATGTAGACTGTACTTATGTATCATATTTTTTAATCACCCGGTTACTATAACTAGCAGGGCACTGTCGTCTGAATACACACCAGTTTGTGAATATGAAAATCAAGGCGAGCCCTTTCCAAATCCTATTGTAAGCAATGGCGTATGGGGAGGGGGTTGCTTTTCGGCATGCCCCCTAGCAATGGCGGATCCAGAAGTTGAAAAATGGTCAAAATTACCCGGGGCTGAAAGCTAAACTTGCCAAAAATGGCTGATTTTGCAAGGTTTTGGCAGAATTACCGGAGGCTCACACCCTCTGCCCCCTCCCTAGATCCACGCCTGCTTAGGGGTTCATGCCAAAACTGCAAATCAGCCAATTTCAGCTATTAGAAGTACTTCTGCCCCCAGCCTCCCCCTCAAAAAGCCAGATCTGCTATATTGGTGCAAGAGTCAACACCATTAAGACACCAGCCAAACACAACAGCATTGATTTTGTGATTTTCTGGTTCTTTTTGACAGAAGAAACTGCAGAAGAAGGCTGGCGGATCATGCAAATTAGCATACAAAGATTTTAGCCATACCTAAACACAGCCTTGAAATTGGATGTATGCATGCATATACAGAGTGAATAAAATAAATTGTGCAGAAAAAAACAAAATTTGAACCTGACTTGTTTACTCAACCATCCCGCAGTTGACGGTTTTTCATGATCTGCATATTTTGACTTTCTGTATCTGAAAAAATGACGTAATTTGGTGAAGAAATGAGGTAGATATGAAAGATTTTCACATTCTTGGGACCCCACTTTGTCTGCTCCCAGTTGAATTCAGCGCCCTTGATGGAATAAAGTAAAGTATCACGTGCACTTATTCCGTTGTTTAAAGGCTGCTAGAATTCGACTGGAGCAGGCAAAAGTGGGTGCAGTAAATGTACCGACCCCCAATAATTGCAACTGAAAAACCAGCTTAAACTGTGTAAATCCCATTGGAATGGGGTAAAATGGATTCAGTCGCGAAAAATATTAATATTACCTCATTTCATTCAGCCCATTTCTTCATCAAATTCCTTCATTTTTTCAGCCTAGAAAGGTCATAATATGTAGATCATGGAAAAAAATCAACTGCATCACAGTTGAGTAAACAGGTCAGGGATCAAATTTGATGTTTTTGCACAATTTTTTTTATTAACTTTTTTATAAAATATTTTGATGAAATATTCTGAATTTTTTTCTGTAGTATTCAAAAATAAATACCAGAAGTTTCATACTTAAATCTTGGACAGAAGTGTTGGCACACTTTCCTTATCGTAAAATCCGCCCCTCTTCCCCCCAGAACAATGTGAAACGTGAAATTGTGTTACAGATGAACCTAACAATTACTCAACATTGATTGGTGGGGAAGGGGGGGGTGGTTAGGGATTAGCAAACGCTTCAAGATTGATACCAAAAAAGTTCAATTTCAGGCCTTCAAAAAAGGCGAAATATTGTAATGTAAAAAAACAATTTCCACAATGGTTGCCAACTACTTTTGACCACGATTGTAGGGAAAAGCTATACAAAAATGGGAATAAAATATGGGAAGATAATAAAAAAGCCATAATTACAATCAAAAGCTAATAAAAGGTTTACAAAATAGCATTTTTAAAATCTTGGCGTTGCACTCAATGCCTCAAAAAAGGCCGACATATGTCAATGTAAAAAAAACCACTTTCCACAACGGTGTGCCAACTATTTTGACCAGATGTAGTGAAAGCTATACAAAAATGGGAATAAAATATGGGAAAGATATAAATGCACAAATTACTAATAAAGGTTATACAAAATATGGCATTTTTAAAATCTGGTGTGCACTCAAATGACAACAACCTTAGTATCTTTTTGACTGAAGCGTTGCAGAAGCTTAGATGGTTCTGGAATATCAGCATAAGAACATCTAACCATATGGCCAAATAAAAACTTTGAAATTGGGATGCTTGCAAGCATATATAAAGAAATATGGCACTGTATTGGAACAAGGGTAGTATCTGAAGATATAGAGTAGCACGAGTCTTTGCAACAGAGGTAGTAACTATTAGAACATAAAACAAAAAGGCAGAAAAACAGGAGAAATGCACAGAAGATCAAGAAAAGATTCGTGGTAATTTCAATTTGTGTTGTGATATTGTTGCTTTTGGTGAGAGGTATGACCATTAGTTGCTGAAGAGGTACAGGATTCGCCCGCTGATGTTCCTGAATCCAGTTGCTGTGGTATGCTTGGACCATGATCTTTACTTCATCACAGCTGGCCATTCTGGATCCAACTGAAGGCTCCGTCATGTTTTCTTCATTGCCCTAAAGTGTCCCTTTAAAGTAGATATAATCCACATGTAACTCACTGAATGGCAATGAGTGGATTGGAAAACAACTAAGACTGAATTAGTCCAAACTTGTCTGCTTTTTCATGTGTGTTCAAGTCATCGCATGCATGGTCTTTGTTGTCATAGCCAAATGCACCACTTCCAGTTGAAACTGTCAATCATGAGTTGCTCCTCCTGGTAATATCCTGGTATATCCACCACGATGCCAAGCTTCCATGACGTGAATATGGGCTGGTAAGAGATGTGGCTGAGTGATAAGTATAAGTCGTTTCAGTCCAATCGCTCCCAAGGTATATATACTATCCCTTTACAAGCAAAAATCATGAAAACAGTTACTTCACAATCATGGGCGCTTGTATAAGCCATTGTTCTTTAGAAGCCAAAGCCAATAGTGGTACCAATTGAGAAAGTGAGGTTATGAGATCTGCCACTGCTAAACTGGCCACAAATGCATTAGAGTGGGATGTCTGAATTTACGAGAGATGCCCACTGTCCAATAATCATGGAGTTCCCACCATTCCTGTGATAGCTATCAGTCCTACAACTACCGTACTAGTATCTGCCTCCCCATAAGAAATTCCACTGAAGTGCTGCAGTGGTATGTGAAGAGTTTGATTGATCCATCCACGCAGACATGATGGTTCTGGTGCAGAATGATGCACTTTAGGATAATTACATGTAGAAAATATGTTTTGTGTGTGACTATGTGGGTACAAGTGGAATCTACCAAATCAACATTATCTTGTTCAGGTCAGTGGAATAATTGATATGTGCACATATACACCCATACATTCAGTCATTGGAATAATTGATGTACTGATCAGGTAGTAATTTTGCTTTTTCTCTG
Source organism: Ophioderma brevispina (assembly GCA_023653785.1). Lineage (NCBI taxonomy): Eukaryota > Metazoa > Echinodermata > Ophiuroidea > Amphilepidida > Ophiodermatidae > Ophioderma > Ophioderma brevispina. Next base: position 13,740 of record JAMKCH010047274.1, on the reverse strand, counting down.
ATTGATAAGGAATTAATGTCCAATATCCATGGGTTTAAACTTTTTAACACAACCATATCACAACCAATATAGCCCTTGTTTCTGTTTCAAGTAATCCAAAACCAAAATAACAATAATTTACATGGAAAAAAAAACCACAGGAAAAAAAATAAAAAAAATTCCATTTAGCAAATACTTTCCTTTTAAGAGGTAAAGAGACATGAGGAGATTTCCAGAAGAAGTGCCCCCAATTCTCGAACCTAGTTTTTTACATATTTGGAATGTTTACCAATGTATTAGATCACACCTGAAGGGAATAACCCTAATACGCCGTATTAGCATCAGACGATGATTTAGTAGTTTCTGCGTGCACTACAGAAAGTCAAAGCATGGTTTTCTAGAGAACGATGACGATAGCATGCACGTTCAAAACAAGTTTTGCAGTTTTCTTTTGCACCTGTTTTGTCCCAAGTAAACCTTCCAAACTTTCTCGGTAGGTGGTCTACAAACCGTCCTGTGAAATTTGAGAGAAATTCATATCCTAAAAATCTCCTCCTGTCACTGTTAAAACCCTGCGATTAAGTTTTGAGGTCATTGATTTGGATCAGAGGTCATTGCATTACATTTACATTATATAACATTTATTTCTGTATCATGTTACAACAAACACAGGCATAATACAGATAAAATAACATGAGACTGTTTGATATAATACTATCTTTCTCTCACTACCTCTTTCTCTCTTTTTTCTTTCTCCCTTCCCTTTCTCTCTCTCTTACTCCCGTGAGCCAAAATATAAAACAAGAATCATGTGTTGCATAATTAAGATGGCCAAAACACCTGGGTTTAATCACATTTTCTTGAAATATGCAATGAGCTCATTAATATTATAACCTGTCCATGAAAGTATATAGCACATGACATAATCATGTTCTATCCCATGCCAGTTAGAAGTTCATTGACTATTTGGTGTAGTCGTAGAGTGCATTAATGATTTTTTTTTAAATATGCAATGAGTCTCTTAATACACATACCCTGTCCAAAATTATAGAGCACATGACTCATCACACACTGTGCCATTTTAAATTTGCTGACTAATCAGTTTAGTCTGTAGTTAATAATTGCTTCTGCGTGTGTAGACATCCGACAGGCATCCTCCATCCATCCATCTGCATGACACATAGGCGTTTCACAAGCAGTTGTGGGGCCACAATTGATTATCTCCTTTCAAGAATTTAAAACTATTTTAATTAAACAAAAATGGCTTTTCAAAACTGGCCCTACACTCACAAAGACAAAAATGTGATTAAGATATTGAAGCCCTACCTCATATAGCTATGTGTTTTATATCATGTTTACTTAGTTTCTTAAAAAGGTCTTTAAAGGTGCACTCCAAACCACCGTGCAATGCCTAAGTCACCTATTTTCTCTTTGACAGAAGTAACTGTAGGATTTTAGAAGGTTGGGAGTTAATATGAAACATCTTCTCATATGCCCAAACACAATTTTGAAATTAGCATGTTTGCTGGCATAGATAAAGAAATTGATGGCACTGTTGGACAATGGTGCTAGTTGAATATAAACTCAACATGGTCACTCTTAGCAGGGGTGTTAGCTATCAAGACCACAATGAAAAAAGGAAGAAAGAAAGCAAATTATAAAATGACACAGAAAACAAGAAAAGGTTCTTCGTAATTTCTATTTGTGCTGAAGATATCTGTTCCATCCTGTGAGTAGGGAGCACACCAGAAGCTGCATGCTGGCCAGAGGGAGATCCCGGAGATTCTTCCATTTTAACATCTGAAAGGACCCACATTGTCCACTACAAGAAGTAACCTTGCTCATAGCACCACGACTTGATATCTTGATTTGGTGGACAACTCCAAGGTGCGTTGCTTCTGTAGCTTAAAATGTTTCTTCAAGAAAATGTAAATCCAGGCATAGCTCATTGTGATGACAACCAGTGGGAGTGAAAAACCAAGTACAAATTGAAAGAAGTCGGAACAACTCTGCATTTTCATGCGAATCCAAGGCAGTACAGGACATGTCTTTTTCATCATAACCCATTTCCCAATTCCTGTTATCAGACAGACTATCATGGTCCCTCCTGGGACAATCCAGTAAGCTACCAAGATGCCAAGCTTCCAAGATGTGAATATCTTCTTATATAGGGTGGTTTTCTAATAAGTTCAGATGATTTATGGCTATAGCTCCTAAGGTATACATCTAGCACCACTGGCGAGTGCCAAATTGTGTAAAACGTTTTTCTATGGAGTGTGAACTGCGCACTAAGATGAGATTGCGATTTATTCCGTATTGAAGTACGTGTTTACACAATTTGGCACTCGACGACCCTCCTAGTCCCAGTGCAAGCATAAACCATAAATGCAGATATTACACAGATCCAGTAGGCTTCAGGTATAGGCCATTCATTTTTGACAAGCAACCAATAGTAAACCCTATTAGGAAAATTAATGTCAACAGATCTGTCACTGCCAAACTGGCCACAAAGGCATTTGTAGATGTCTGTAGCTTGCTAGAGAGTGCAACTGCCACAATAATATTCACATTGCCAATGATCCCGTGCACAGCATATGAGCCAACGAATTACAGCCAACAGGATCTGTTCCCAGTATGAAATATCTATTCCCATTGAAAAGCTGGTGGTAGTATTAGCGGAGATGTTACTAGCCATCACTGCTGGAAACATGTCTGGTGTAGAAAGGAAAGTAGGTGTAGCCTTATGAAAGCACTGACAGAAGAAACCAGGTAATATGTGCGTTAAGTGCTTACACGTTGACAAAATTGAAGGCAGATATTTCAAAGCAGTTTCAACAAAGCTTACAGTCGATACCTCAATATTTATTACAAGGTTCTGACATTTGAGGTAACGTTCATAAAAACAAAAATATGACATTTTACCACAAGTGCCAAATTTTAAATATAATATTGGGAACTTTACAATACCATTATCTCCATATATAGCAAAATGTCAGCTACAATCTTGTAATATAATGGAGATGTTTTGATTCCCATTGTAAATATTTGATTTATGGCCATTCTTTGGAAATTCACACATAATGACTTAGACCGCGGTCACACGAGCAATATTTTGTCATTGTGTCGTAATATTCTTATTGTGGTACTACTCTAATAATTATACAACGGTCCCGGTCACACGGTGAGATTATTTTAATCATGTCGTAGACATTTCCGGACACCTAGCAACATTTGGAAATTACGAGGTCGTTGTTTACAAATGTCAACCCGGGAGGTCAACAACACGGTTCATTGCGTAAGCATGGTAGTAAACTACGAAATGCGGTCACATAGCGATTTTGCCCAGTAATTACGACAGTACCATGGTAGAAAGTGGTCCAACGATGGAAATTATAATCGTTAAGTTATTACGACAGTACTATGGTACAACAACGACATGTCTTAAGTTGTGGTCACACGCAGCCTTTATTGTAGTACTACTGTAGTACTATTGGTAGTAAACTACGAAAAAAAAGGCCTTGTGTGACCCCGGTCTTAACTTTATTTTCCCCCATGACAAAACAATGAATCTACTGAAAGGTGAAACAGTTTTGATTAGGTTTTGTCCAAACCTAACCAAAAATAATGTTTCCACTTTTGCTAAATTGGTTGTTTTGTCATGTGGGCAAATAAAGTTCGGTCATTCATTTGATTTTCCTAAAGAATTGCCCTTCATATAATTTTTTTAATATTGATACCTATTTGATGTTCAGAATTTTTTGCATATAATTATATCCTTGCATTCACAATATGCATAATTCAGAGTTTTGCATTCTAGAATTCAGAATCTGGCCAACAGATCATAGAATATTTAATCAAATTATACATAGTGAATCAAAAAAAAATTGACCATGACCTGTTTACTCAACTGTGACACAGTTAATGTTTTCATGATCTGCATATTTTTGACTTTCTATGCTGAAAAAAATGAAGGAATTTGTTGAAGAAATGATGTAGATATGAAAGTTTTTCATGGCTGATCCATTTTTACCCCTTCCAAAGGGATTTACACAGTTAAGCTGGGTTTCAGTTCCATTATTTTGTCTGAATATGGCGACAAATCTTTCTGGATCAGCCGTGAAATTCTTTTATTCTACCTATCATTTCTTCACCAAATTATGTCATTTTTTCAGCATTGAAAGTCAAAAATATGCAGATCATGAAAACATGAACTGCATCACAGTTGAGTAACAGGTCATGGTCAATTTTGTGTTTTTCATGCACAAATATTTTGATTGACTCTGTATGGCTATTAAGAGGTCTTTGGCATGATGTGAATCATTAAACCTTAAATTTTAATTTTAAAAAATCCACAATTCTAAAAAGATAACCAGCTATAGCACCCTTAGTGCTATAGTGCTTTTCTTGAAGTGAAGGTTACATCTTTAACATATTGCTTATTTACTTAGAGAAGTACCTGTGTGCTGATTTGACAAAACATCCAAAATAAAAAAAAAATCTGCTTGTAGCAGCTTTTTTAGTTGAGTAAGTTAGCAACTACCAAAATAACATTATATATATTGAAAACAAAATCCAAATAATAATGGTCATTTGTAATTCCAACTAAAACAATATAAATTGACAAGAAATTTTGTAATGATACAAATCCTAATTCTTTTTGTAGGTTATCTTGGCATATAGATTTGATTTCAGCTGGTCTAATTTTTAGGAAAGTAATGATAAGAACTGAGCTTTGTCGGGTGTTTTCCATGGAGAAAAAGGAAGGCAAAAAAATCCAAGCTTTATAAAACAGTTTAATTACTGCCAAATTGTAATCAAGTTACTATTATAATCAAAATAAAAATAATAATTGCCACATGGCCATATTCTGAGAACACTGAATTTCTACAACTCACACAGTCTGAAGAATTTTAACAGCTCTCAACAACTTTATTAAATGGGCCTACAACAATCATAAAGTTACAACTATCATTATGTTAAAATGTTATTTTTTTAATCCTACAGTGTTCCTATAGTTATTCACATAGAAGTCTATGTGGTAGTTTGCAGTTAGGTCTTGGTCCAAGGCAAAAGGAAGCAGATTATGTTAAGGTAGGATATCGGCTACGGCTTAGTGCCCAGATCTTGTTGAAATTCTCATGAAATGTTGGTAATGGTGAAGTAACACATGTGTGCCAAATTGTAATTTTCCAAAAAGGCGTTTTAGAGATATGTCACATAATGTGTTTTCAATTCCCATAGGCTTGTACAGGGCTCCGCTGATTTTGGCATAAGAAATGACAAAAATGAGGAAATTTGTGAAAAATACACATTTTATTTCAATTATTCTCAAGTAATTGATGCATTTATAAGATGGTGTTTATTTTTAATGGTTAAAAGAAATATCAAAAATCCATACAATTTTTTATTTTGCTGCGTGTCATCAAAAGCAAAGGACAGGTGGTCGCAACAACACTTTTTTGTTGAAGTATTTCTAGAAATACTGAAGTATCACTTTTCATCATTTTTCCTAGAAGAAAACTAAACCCCTTGGTGATGAATAGGTGTCATATGAAAGGAAATCAAATTTAGAAATTATTCACGTTAGATTTTGCAGATTGAGTGTTTCTCTTTGAAATCATAGGTGTTTTTTAATTTCCTAAAATTTTTTTTCCCTAAAATAATTTTTCTAAAATTAAACACTTGATTCAAAAAAGCTAACGTGCGATTTTAGGGTATTGGCTTATACACAATCCTGAGTTTCGCTAAAGCCACCTTCCATTTAGCCTGGGGAAAAATTATTTATTGTAAAAATTACGGGAATTTTTTATAAAAATTAAATAAAAACACTAAAACACATCACGCAGTCTTGAAAACTTGCAAAAATTGTGGAGGAGAGTTCAATCTTACCATAGTCAAGTTTGCACTAAATTGCTAGTAGGGGGGTTGATTTTATGGTCATTTGCTCTAGACCATTTTACGATGATTCCTACCTTTTAAGCTTTAGTCAGTAATTTTATTTCAAATACAATATGATATATGAACAATTCCTTAATCTTGCAATACATGTGGAAACATGCCAAGTCAGTGGTACAAAACAAAGGGACTCTAGATATATTTTGTCGATGTCCTTTGATCTACAACCCTGCTCCATAGTTTGATTTTGGCAAAAAACAACAGAAGGAGTCTCGATGGTTGCAGGATATCAGCCAAAGGACGTCATTATCATATGGCCAAACAACGACTTTGAAATGTGGATGTTTGCGGGCGTAGTTGAAGAAAGAAATTGACAGACAATGTTGGACAATGGTGGCAGTTGGAGATAAATACCAGCATGAGTGGTCTTCTCACCAGATATAATAGTTACAAGAACTAATGTGAAACAAGGGGAGAAAAGCAGGCAATAATGCACATACAACAAAGAAAAAGGTTCTTGGTGATTTCAATCGGCGGTGGGATATTCTCTTTTTAAGGTGAATAGCAGGCTTTCTGCAAGGAGATGATTCCCCTCCTCGATGGCTCCGACATTGACCCACATTGTCCACTGGTGGCGCTGTAGTCCCTATTACTCACACTTTACATGTATCTTGCTTGTACATAGTAGATATAGTTCTGACATAGTGTTCTTCCGTGTCATGAGTGCTTCTTTAGGTTAAATATAATCCATAGAGAACCATAGTAATAGCAAAGAGTGGAATGGAAAGAAAAATACTTAAATGGGAAACGAGTCTAAATTGGTCTGCTTTTTCATGGACAGTCACATCATTGCATGCATGGTCTCTAGGTTGTCATAGCCAATGCACCTTCAAGTTCAACAGGGTGATCATTAGTGCCCCTCCTGGTACAATTCCATGTCTAGATACCAAAATGGCACAAGGCTTCCACGATTTAAATATCATTCTGGTACAAAAATAGGGTTTGGTAGGTAGTATTAGTCGCGTTACCCCCCAATAGCTCCCAGTGTGTACATACTAGTCCCCGTACAGGCTAAAATCATAAAGCCGGTTGCTCACAAATCCAGTGGGCCTGGGGTATGGGCCCAGTAGTTCTTGGAAAGTTACACTAAACCCCCAAGGTTATACCAAATCAAGGCAAGTGAGGTCAACAGATCTGCCAAAGCCAATACTGGTGTTACAAGCATTTGTTGTGAAGTTGGAGTTTATTTACACAAGAGAATGGCCAATGCCACAATGATCATGGAGTTACCAACAATTCCTGTGGGACAGCTATCAACCCCAATGAGTATGCCAAATAGTATCTGTCCCAGTATAGAAATACCGGTTTTTACAAAATACTGTCAGTTAATATAAGTTGAGTTGATAATGATCCATCATTGGGAAGAAAATTAAAGATTGATCCTGCAGATTATTTCTATGCAGACAAATGGATTAAAACACCTCCATTTTAACATTTGTCAAAACTGTTGGTTGAAGCTGTGGGTACATGGCAAAAAATGACAGCAGTGACATCTGTATTACAGGGAGTAATCTACGCGTGAACTGTGCTTACCACTGGTGCATGCAAAATAGAAAATTAACGGTGGTCAGTGTCACTGTGATTATTTGAACCCAAATGAACTTTTTCTGACTTGCTTTAAGTAGGAAGTGGTCTATAAAATTTCAAGCATGGATGCACTTGATTACCTGTACGTTGGTGAATTTGTGGTTTTTTAGCAAACAGAATAATATGCAGGACTTTGTTATATTTTCACGGAATCTAAAATGAAGTATAACTTGTGTTAAAAAGTCACACACTTTGAAAAAAAAATAATTTTGGTTAAAAGCGAATGGACCAACTTCTGTCAAAGTAAAACATGGAGTTACTCAAACATTTTTTTTCTAAAAAATGTTGGCCAGAATGATTATGATTCGAAACGATATCTTTATTGTACACACATTCAAAGGTTGGCTGTGGTCATTTGATGCTGTGAAAAAAATCTTTGTAATTTATTTGAATCCTCTTCCTCTCGTTAAAGGGAAAAAATACAGCAATATTTCTTGGATGTTGATTACAGCTTATTTTGTTAGCCTGATTCTTTTAATTTTGATCTTCAAGGAACCCTAATGTCTCTTACACAATGATATGTTAACCTTATTCATTCAAAGTTGTCAGACATTGCATAGAGAAATAGAATCATTTCACAATTATTGGGTTCATCACTTTTGTTGATCTGAACTTAAAGCTAACATTAGAATTTAATTATAATCATGGATCCCCAATTCTAATTATTCTAATTACAAAATTCCTTTTTCGACAAGTAGAGATTGTTGAAGAAACTTAAACCCTCTAAGAAAAGTGCCAACGAGGTTCTAAACTTGTCCTCTATAATAGACCCTGTAAGGTTCTTCACAAACCCAAAAATAGTTCTTTAACTGCTGTATCGCACTTTATGGATTCTGTTTTAGGAACCTTTTTGGTGTTCTCAGATTCTTCAAGGACCATTTTTGAGGGTTCCATCCTTGAAGGTTCATATAGAGCACAAAAAAAGGTTCTAAGTCGTAATTTTTTCTTAGAGTGCACCACTCACTCAGGTATGTTTACGAGCCATCACCATTGTAAGTGTGCAAAAATCTCAAGATTTTTAGAAAACATAACAATAAAATAACCACTTCATTAGTAGTTGAAGTGTGAATTAATCCATAGCTGCAAGAATCACTATTTATAAATACAACTTCTTATTGGCATTTTTTGCAAATAACCTTCTTTGATATTTGGACACTTGATTTTAAAATTCCTCCCTCTTTTGTTAAAACTAATCCCCTGCAATGCTTGAAAAAGAACGAAAGCAACATATATATTAATAGAAACCGACAGGTGGTTCTGGTTTATTAAATGTACCCAAATGTGCAATCCTTATCAATTTACATTTTTGCTGTATTATTTTAAATGTCATTAAAATCAATCTACTCATACTGTTATTATTTAGGCCTCTGTGGATTAAGCGGGCGCATATCATAAGAAAACAGATTATGTAAGCACAGCAGCACACACCTTTTTGCCTGTTTGGTAAGTCTTTACAGGTACTTCTACAACATGGAATTAGTTTAACCCTGGCCTCTAAGTCCGGTACGCGTAGCTACCCCAATTCCTGATAATGTATCAGCTACTTAGGTTTGTTTCAAACCCAACTCTCATCAATCGATAAGCATACAACTTTTATTCCGCTTAGTATTGATTTCCATTTATCTAGTAGTCTCATTGGTCAATTTGCCTTGTTCTATTTAGGTAGTATGCAGGCCGGAATAGAGCCATGTTGGGGACCTTCTTTCAACCAAACAACCCCACAACCACCACCCAACCCCCCAACACACAACTCTAACTAACTCAAATTGACCTGTCATAGTCCAAATGTAATTTATGATGATTTGGCTGCACTTGGAATCACTGTAAAATTTAGTAAAACCATGATTGAATGAAATTACATTCTAAAAGTTAATATTCAACCTTATGGGAGCATGGAGCCAAATTCCTGGTATGCACATCAATTTCAGTTACAATTAAAATCTATTTTACAAAAATCACTTATCTGTTTCATATTATGCTTTCTTATTTTATTTACTTTATTTTTAAAAAAATTCGCTCTTAATAGCATAACTAACCAGCCATTGTGACCAACATATAAAGCCAGGCATTCAGTTTTTTCCTTAGTTTTTGGAGTTTTGAAGCCTTTTTTTTTGCATAGTGATTGTGGTCCGCATGTTTGTGTCGCAGTACACTGCAATGCCGCATTTCAAACTTCCTAAAACGCAACGTTTTGGTTTTGGAGGTTTTGTGTCCTTTCGGGCGTTCTATCTCACCATTTTTGCATGCTTGTTTACAGCAGGTGTTAAATGAAAGAGCAATACCTAGCAACAAAATGTATCTTTGAAAACTTTCAAATTATCGTACTTTGATCAATACTGAATCAAAAAAAATGCCGAGATACTTGTTGTGGCGCCCAACCTGTCAGTGTCTAACACATGGGAAATCATTGTTAAGAGCCTCTTCATTATATCTTTCATTTTCAAAGCTAATCCAAGAATTATAGGCCCAAGCTACAATCTTTTGAATCACGTAGTCAGCTTTAGTCCCCCCATCCACGATTCCCATTTGAATGCACGGTGGTCACCTAGCAAATGACTCCCAAAATGATAGGGTATGTCTAGTGTATGTCAAATAAAGTGGTATCTTTAAAAGGTGTAAAAGCCAGTGATAAAAATTAAATTAAGAATTAATTTGAAACACTTTTTTTTCAGATGGTGCATATTTTGGTCTACAAATATAGAGACAATACTTTAAACCTCAAAGGTTGGTCACCGATGTCGTTCTGCACATGGGTACGGTTCATTCAATACTCCAAAAGGTGATAAATGTATCAAGTTCTTATTTTCAAATGATTGTTATGAATGATGAGGACATAGAAAAGTTAAGAGGGCATTGAATAGCATTGCAACAAAGAAGCCTGCTTTTCTTGTGGACACTGATTTCCTTCAGTGAACGATTGTTCACTTTAATGTGAATCCGTGGACAGAGCAGGAAAACCGTACTACTTGATTCCAAATGACTTTACCTCGTCTATACCTACCCGATGTGAATTATCTTTGCAGGAAATAATGATAATGAACTAAGCTTTCAGATGATACCATATAAGGTAGATATATGTACTTACAACTTCAATTAGTGTTTATGTTTTTTTACTCACCCTGTACCACCAACCATAGATTGCTGTTAGTGACATTTAATGAAGTTTAGCATACTTTCAAAACTCTGTCGTGAGGTACTGTTGTGTTGATGCATAGCATGCATGCTCACAATATAAATTTCAAGAGCTTGCACTTTCAATTACCGTTCATCCAAACTAAAAATATGTTCAATTGGGCATATGCATTATTACACTCTTTTCATGCTACCCCACATGTTAGGGCTATAGGCTAGACACAATATTCCTAAACTTAGTTGGTTTTTGACAGAAGCAACCGCAGAAAGAACAGAAGTCTCGATGGTTGTGGAATATCAGCATAAGAACGCCTTATTTTTTTTTTTTTTCCATATGACCAAGGGCACGACTTTGAAAAGGGGGATGTTTGCGGGATAGATGAAGAAATTGATGGCACTGTTGGACAATGGTGGCAGTTGGAGATAAATACCAGAATTGTTCTTTCACCAGGCTAAAATAGTTACAAACACTAAGTGAAAAAAGGGGACGAAAGCAGGCAAAAAAAATGCACAAACAATCAGAAGAAAAAGGTTCTTTGTGATCTCACTCTGTTGTTTTGATATTTGTTTCTTTTGGCGACATAGATGTTCTTGTACCAGGGAGAAGATTCTTCCACTGCTGGCTTTGGTGTGCTTTGACACAGGAGTCACACTTCATTGTCGTCAGAGTTGGTGTCCTTCAGCTCCTGACTTGATTCTTGATGGAAGAAAGCTCCAAGAGACCTTCTCTTCTTTTTGTTAAAGTGCTTCCTTAAGAAAACATAAATCCACAGGTAACTCACAGTGATAGCTATTAATGGAAGGGGAAAAACCAACTTGCAAACTCATCATTCTATAGTGTCTGAATTTTTCATGATTATTCAAGTTCATTGCATGCTGGGTCTGACATTCATATAGCCAAAAGCTCCGTTTCCAGTCAACAGAGTTATCCCAAGAGTTCCAAATGGTACAATCCACGTAAAGGCTATCAACAAACCAAGCTTCCATGATGTAAACACCTTCCTATATAGAATTGGTTTTGTAAGTGCAAGCAGTCGGTTAACAGCCATGACTCCTAAGGTGGACACGCTAACCCATACCACATGCTTGATGATAAAACAAGTCAATTCACCTACCAATAGGCGTGCGGTATGGGGCCATCCCATTCATTTTTTCCTACTACACCAACAGATACCCAAATTAAGAACAAAGAGGCAACAGATCTGCACTCAAACTGGTCACAAAGGCATTTGTGGATGTCTGAAGTTTACGAGAAAAACCCCCCTGCTACAATGATCATGAGTTACCAACAATTCCTTGTGTAGCTATACACAGAATGAGCACTGCTTACCAGACTTGCTTCCCGTAAAAAAAATTCTGATGTCTCAACATCCATGTGTTGGTAATGTCCAGCTGAGTGTTCTCATGTTATGATCCATCACGACATACAATACTTCTTCGCTTTAACACCCACCGAATCTGCCTGTTACACTTCTGATAGAGCTACACACTCACTGTCTTTTCAACACATTTTACCATGAATAGGAACCAAGAGGACAAGCAGTAAAATGATCCACCAATACAGGAATAATTCTGATTTGCTGAAATCTCATAGAGACTCCTTAAGAGAGGAGAATTTGGCATCATTAAATTGCATTCCTCTTTCTATTGGTTTAAATTCTTGGGAGTCCAAAGCAGATAAGAGGAAGTTGGCATCAAATTCCTAAGGTACACTTCTCGTATCCAAGCAATTTTTTACTTTTTGCCACTCAGCATCTCCACCCCCCAAAATGCAACCCATGTCAATAATCGACAATGTCAGGGTTACATTTTGTTGGGTCACACTCTTCATGACACCCAAAAATGCAACCATATACAAAATATTAACATTGTCATGGGTTGATTTTTGAAGGGGGGGGGGGTCCCACTTCCACCCCAAAATGCAACCCATATTCAATTTTTGGAACAGTGTCATCGGGGCATTTTTGGGAGGGGGGCAACACTCTCCATCACAAAAAAATGCAACCCATGTCAATATAATTGACAGTGACAGGGGTTTCATTTTTTGGGGAGGTCATTACTCTTCCACCCCCTTGAACACCATTTCAATATATTGACATTGGTCATGGGTGCAAAATGCAAATCATATCAATTATTGACATGGGTTGCATTTTTTTGGGGGGCCTGTGGAAGGGGAGAGTCACCACCGGTACATTCCAGAGAAAAGAGGAAATTGCGCATCATTTTTGTACCAACCAGTTTTGCAGTAATATTGCAGGTGCTCAAAATGGTAATCTCAAATAGAAAGATTAAACAGAAGGTATCAGTAATATGTGAAATGGGAGCTAGTGGCGATATTTGAAACTAAAATGTCTGTTTATGAGGATAGAATGCCAATGTTTGGTTATTCAACAGAATAGGGGAAACTCATACAATCAATGGGTCATTTGTTCAGAAGAAGGAAGGTGTATGAACACACTGGCATTTTCTTTGGGCCAAACTTTTTTCATATATCCCTGTCTCTACCATCTGTGCAGTGAAATCATAACATTACGGACTGTGTCAAGAAATGCTGTCTTTATGCGCGCGCGTAAAAGCGAGTCGCTTCGTGAGTCAGCGCAAAGCGAAAAAATCGTCTGCACAGAGATAGAAGACATGGACTATAGGCTGAAGTGTTCCATGTAAAGTGGCATAACACAGTTTTGTTTACTGCCTTGAGCACGGAACACACTTTTTACGGGACACTCAACAATATTTATGAAGGAGTCTAGGTTACCGCCGGGTCTGGGCACCGCTATCCCATTGACGATGCACCAAGCTAAAGAATCCCCAAACCACCAACAAAGCGAGCCACGGCGTGATAATTACGACGTCCCACCATGCATAATGAATGTCGTGTGATCTATTCCAACCTATTACTGCACGGGGTTGTGCATGTACAGTCAGGGGAAGAACAATGCGCCTGTGAAACGAGGTTCGGATAGCTCGTGTGAACGTTGAATGAGAAATAGGGAATATTGAAACTAGCAACGGTTTATTTATATGGAACGAGGTAATGGATGGAACCAGAAATGTTTTGAAGAACTGTGGTTTGCCTGTGCCATTATT